>JAREIS010001318.1:0-24457 GCA_030060385.1 Muscicapa striata striata
CACCCTCCCAGTTTCTTTATACATGTTTGAAGGTAGTGTTGGTCACTCCAATAGTAGCCAGGGTTCTCAGTGGTGGCATCTTTAGTCTGGGAGAAATCCTGATCCCTTCGAATTTGAGCTGTCAGACGCCCAGTCTCAGGCCAATTACTCCTGATACGATCATTGGCCAATTTCCGCTGAAAAAAACCACACAATCCCAGTTTCTTAATACCATTTAGGAGGAAGATACAGTCTCTTCAAAAGTAGCCAGGGTTCTAACTGGTGGCATCTTTAGTCTAGAGAAATCCTGATCCCTTCGAATTTGAGCTGTCAGACGCTGTCCTGGTTTTAGGACAGGGTTCTGCCAAAAACGGCAGAAGTTCCCCTTGAAATAGAGAAATCAATGTCACCCTCCGAGTGTTATAATTGTTTCAAATCAAGGACTCAAGGCGGAGAGAAGGAGGTAAAAGTAACAGCTCTTTACTACTCTAACTCACAGCACAAGTGGAAAAGAACAGTAATTATTAAAATTACCGACTAAAAACAGAAAAAAGTCAGTTGTAGTCCTTTCTTAGACGCGACACACTCAGTCTTTGTCCGTTCCTGGGGGGTGTAACTGTAGCAGGGCTGCACAGCTGCAGGCGCAGGCGGGAGCCCTGGAGGTGGAGTGGAACAGCCGCGCCGGGCTGGCTCAGGTGGGAGCTCTTCGCTCCGGTCCTGTGTCCAGATGACCAGTTGTATTCCCAGAGGTAGGAAGTATTTGGTCTTTGGTAGTCAGCAGTGCCTCCGAGGTAGCAGGGCAGATGCTGGGCAGCTGAAATGCAGCCGGCTCCCCGGGTCTCCTACCTCCTCACACCGCCGAGCAGACTGAGAAGTTCCCCCTCCCTCTCTCTCTCCGGAAAAACAGCCGGGCCCCTCCAGAAGCCTCGTGCTCCCCTGAGTAGCTCCTCCCGCAAGTCAGCATCCTCCGGGTAGCTCCGGTCCAACCCACCCGCCCGTCCAGAGTCATCACAATCCCTGGGAACAGTGGCGGGTTCTGTTAGCATTACAATGGGAAAAATTCTCCCCACTCATACATTGAAGGAACACAATCCCAACCTTCAACAGACGCCAGTCTCAGGCCAAGGTCCCTGGATAAGAACATTGGCCATTTTCCCTGAAAAACCACACCCTCCCAGTTTCTTTATACCAGTTTGGAGGTAGTGTTGGTCTCTCCAATAGTAGCCAGAATATTAAGTGGTGGGATCTTTACTCTGGGAGAAATCCTGATCCGTCGGAATTTGAGCTGTCAGATGCCCAGTCTCAGGCCAATTATCCTGGATATGAACACTGGCCATTTTCCCTCGAAAACCACACCCTCCCAGTTTCTTAAACACAGTTTTTAGGAAGTCATTGTATCTCCAAAAGTAGCCAGGATTCTAAGGGTGGCATCTTAGTCTGGGAGAAATCCTGATCATTTCGAATTTTAGATGTCAGATAACCAGTCTCAGGCCAAGGCCCCTGGATAAGAACACATGCCATTTTCCTCTGAAAAAACCACACCCTCCCAGTTTCTTAATACCATTTAGAGGAAGATACAGTCTCTTCAAAACTAGCCAGGGTTCTAACTGGTGGCATCTTTAGTCTAGGAGAAATCCTGATCCCTTCGGAATTTGAGCTGTCAGACGCCCAGTCTCAGGCCAATTATCCTGGATATGAACACTGGCCATTTCCCTCGGAAAAAACACACCCTCCCAGTTTCTTAATACCAGTTTGGAGGTAGTGTTGGTCACTCCAAAAGTAGCCAGGATTCTAAGGTGGCATCTTTAGTCTGGGAGAAATCCTGATCCATTCCGAATTTTAGATGTCAGACACCCAGTCTCTGGCCAAGGTCCCTGGATAAGAACACATGCAATTTTCCTCTGAAAAAAAACAACACCTCCCAGTTTCTTTATGCCAGTTTGGAGGTAGTGTTGGTCACTCCAATAGTAGCCAGGGTTCTCAGTGGTGGCATCTTTAGTCTAGGAGAAATCCTGATCCATTCCGAATTTTAGCTGTCAGACGCCCAGTCTCAGGCCAATTACTCAGGATACGATCATTGGCCAATTTCCCGCTGGAAAACCACACCTCCCAGTTTCTTAATACCAATTTGGAGGAAGACATTTTATCTGCAACAGGAGCTAAGGTTCTAAGGGGTGGCATCTTTAGTCTGGGAGAAATCCTGATCCTTTCGGAATTTTAACTGTCAGACACCCAGTCTCAGGCCAATTGCCCTGATACCAACATGGGCCATTTTCCTCTGAAAAACCACACCCTCCCAGTTTCTTAATTCCAGTTTGGAGGTAGTGTTGGTCTCTCCAAAAGTAACCAGGCTTCTAAGTGCTGGCATTTTTAGTCAAGTAGAAAACATTACGTTTTGGAACTTTCGCACGCCAATGCCAAGTCTCAGGACCATGCCCCTGCATGCCTAGAAGGGCCTATTTCTCTGTGAAATAAAGATCACTTCACCACTTTTGCAATATCCATTTAGAGGAGGCTTTTGGCACTCCATGAACAGCCAGGGTTCTCAGTGGTGGCAGTTTTAGACTGGGAGAAATCCTGATTCCTTCGGAATTTGAGGTTTCAGACGACCAGTCTCAGGCCAAGGGCCCAGGATATGAACATTGGTAATTTTCCTCTGAAAAAACCACACCCTCCCAGTTTCTTAATACCATTTAGGAGGAAGATACAGTCTCTTCAAAAGTAGCCAGGGTTCTAGCTGGTGGCATCTTTAGTCTAAGAGAAATCCTGACCCCTTCGGAATTTGAGCTGTCAGACGCCCAGTCTCAGGCCAAGGTCCCTGGATAAGAACACATGCCATTTTCCCTCTGAAAAAAAACCACACCCTCCCAGTTTCTTTATACCAGTTTGGAGGTAGTGTTGGTCTCTCCAATAGTAGCCAGGATTCTAAGTGGTGGCATCTTTAATCTGGGAGAAATCCTGGTCCCTTCGGAATTTTAGCTGTCAGACGCCCAGTCTCAGGCCAATTATCCTGGATATGAACACTGGCCATTTTCCCTTGGAAAAAAATCACACCCTCCCATGTTCTTAAAAGAAGGTTTTAGGAAGTCATTGTATCTCCAAAAGTAGCCAGTATTCTAAGGGGTGGCGTCTTTAGTCTGGGAGAAATCCTGATCATTTCAGAATTTTAGATGTCAGACACCCAGTCTCAGGCCAAGGTCCCTGGATAAGAACACATGCCATTTTCCTCTGAAAAAAAACACACCCTCCCAGTTTCTTTATACCAGTTTGGAGGTAGTGTTGGTCACTCCAATAGTAGCCAGGGTTCTCAGTGGTGGCATGTTTAGCCTGGGAGAAATCCTGATCCCTTCGGAATGATAGCTGTCAGACGCCCAGTCTCAGGCCGATTATCCTGGATATGAACACATGCCATTTTCCTCAGAAAAAGCACACCCTCCCAGTTTCTTTATACCAGTTTGGAGGTAGTTTTGGTCACTCCAATAGTAGCCAGGGTTCTCAGTGGTGGCATCTTTAGTCTGGGAGAAATCCTGATCCATTCCGAATTTTAGCTGTCAGACGCCCAGTCTCAGGCCAATTACCCTTGCTACGAACATGGGCCATTTTCCTCTGAAAAAACCACACCCTCCCAGTTTCTTAATACCAGTTTGGAGGTAGTGTTGGTCTCTCCAAAAGTAACCAGGCTTCTAACTGCTGGCATTTTTAGTCTGCGAGAAAACATTACGTTTGGAATTTTTGCATGCCGAAGACCAGTCTCAGGACCATGCCCCTGCATGCAACAAAGGGCCTATTTCTCTGTGAAATAAAGATCACTTCACCACTTTTGTAATATTCATTTAGAGGAGGCTTTTGGCACTCCATGAACAGCCAGAGTTCTCAGTGGTGGCAGTATTAGTATGGGAGAAATCCTGATTCCTTCGGAATTTGAGGTTTCAGACGACCAGTCTCAGGCCAAGGGCCCTGGATATGAACATTGGACATTTTCCTCTGAAAAACCACACCCTCCCAGTTTCTTAATACCATTTAGGAGGAAGATACAGTCTCTTCAAAAGTAGCCAGGGTTCTAACTGGTGGCATCTTTAGTCTAGGAGAAATCCTGATCCCTTCGGAATTTGAGCTGTCAGACACCCAGTCTCAGGCCAATTATCCTGGATATGAACACTGGCCATTTTCCCTCTGAAAAAAACAAACCCTCCCAGTTTCTTAATACCAGTTTGGAGGTAGTGTTGGTCACTCCAAAAGTAGCCAGGATTCTAAGGGTGGCATCTTTAGTCTGGGAGAAATCCTGATCCATTCCGAATGATAGATGTCAGACACCCAGTCTCAGGCCAAGGTCCCTGGATAAGAACACATGCAATTTTCCTCTGAAAAAACAACACCCTCCCAGTTTCTTTATGCCAGTTTGGAGGTAGTGTTGGTCACTCCAATAGTAGCCAGGGTTCTCAGTGGTGGCATCTTTAGTCTGGGAGAAATCCTGATCCATTCCGAATTTTAGCTGTCAGACGCCCAGTCTCAGGCCAATTACCCTGGATACGATCATTGGCCAATTTCCCGCTGGAAAAAACCACACCCTCCCGGTTTCTTAATACCAGTTTGGAGGAAGACATTTTATCTGCAACAGGAGCAAAAGTTCTAAGCGGTGTCATCTTTAGTCTGGGAGAAATCCTGATCCTTTCAGAATTTTAACTGTCAGACACCCAGTCTCTGCCAATTGACCTGAATACGAACATGGGCCATTTTCCCTCTGAAAAAAACCACACCCTCCCAGTTTCTTAATTCCAGTTTGGAGGTAGTGTTGGTCTCTCCAAAACTATCGGGGCTTCTAACTGCTGCCATCTTTTGTCTGCGAGAAAACATTAGGTTTTTAATTTTAACAGGCCGAAGCCCAGTCTCAGGACCATGCCCCTGCATGCAAAGAAGGGCCTATTTCTCTGTGAAATAAATATCACTTCACCACTTTTGTAATATCCATTTAGAGGAGAATTTTGGCACTCCATGAACAGCCAGGGTTCTCAGTGGTGGCAGTTTTAGACTGGGAGAAATCCTGATTCCTTCGGAATTTGAGGTTTCAGACGACCAGTCTCAGGCCAGTTTTCCTGGATATGAACATTGGCAATTTTCTCTCTGAAAAAAACCACAACCTACCAGTTTCTTAATACCATTTAGGAGGAAGATACATTCTCTTCAAAAGTAGCCAGGATTCTAAGGGGTGGCATCTTTAGTCTAGGAAAAATCCTGATCCCTTCGGAATTTTTGCTGTCAGACGCCCAGTCTCAGGCCAATTATCCTGGATATGAACACTGGCAATTTTCCCTCTGAAAAAAAACACACCCTCCCGCTTTCTTAAAAGATGTTTTTAGGAAGTCATTGTATCTCCAAAAGTAGCCAGTATTCTAAGGGGTGGCATCTTTAGTCTGGGAGAAATCCTGATCATTTCGGAATTTTAGATGTCAGACACCCAGTCTCAGGCCAAGGTCCCTGGATAAGAACACATGCCATTTTCCCTCTCAAAAAAACCACACCCTCCCAGTTTCTTTATACCAGTTTGGAGGTAATGTTGGTCACTCCAATAGTAGCCAGGGTTCTCAGTGGTGGCAGTTTTAGTCTGGGAGAAATCCTGATTCCTTCGGAATTTGAGGTTTCAGACGACCAGTCTCAGGCCAATTACCCTGGATATGAACATTGGCAATTTTCCCCCTGTGTAAAAGCACACCCTCCCAGTTTCTAAATACCATTTAGGAGGAAGATACAGTCTCTTCAAAAGTAGCCAGGGTTCTAACTGGTGGCATATTTAGTCTAGGAGAAATCCTGATCCCTTCGGAATTTGAGCTGTCAGACGCCCAGTCTCAGGCCAATTATCCTGGATATGAACACTGGCCAATTTCCCTCGGAAAAAAAACACACCCTCCCAGTTTCTTAATACCAGTTTGGAGGTAGTGTTGGTCTCTCCAATAGCAGCCAGGATTCTAAGTGGTGGGATCTTTAATCTGGGAGAAATCCTGATCCCTTCGGAATTTGAGCTGTCAGACGCCCAGTCTCAGGCCAATTATCCTGGATATGAACACTGGCCATTTTCACTCGGAAAAAAACCACACCCTCCCAGTTTCTTAAAAACAGTTTTTAGGTAGACTTTGTATCTCCAAAAGTAGCCAGTATTCTAAGGGGTGGCATCTTTAGTTTGGGAGAAATCCTGATGATTTCGGAATTTTAGATGTCAGACACCCAGTCTCAGGCCAAGGTCCCTGGATAAGAACACATGCCATTTTCCCTCTGAAAAAAACCACACCCTCCCAGTTTCTTTATACCGGTTTGGAGGTAGTGTTGGTCCCTCCAATAGTAGCCAGGGTTCTCAGTGGTGGCATCTTTAGTCTGGGAGAAATCCTGATCCCTTCGGAATTTGAGCTGTCAGACGCCCAGTCTCAGGCCAATTACCCTGGATACGATCATTGGCCAATTTCCCGCTGAAAAAAACCACACAATCCCAGTTTCTTAATACCATTTAGGAGGAAGATACAGTCTCTTCAAAAGTAGCCAGGGTTCTAACTGGTGGCATCTTTAGTCTAGGAGAAATCCTGATCCCTTCGGAATTTGAGCTGTCAGACGCTGTCCTGGTTTTAGGACAGGGTTCTGCCAAAAACGGCAGAAGTTCCCCTTTGAAATAGAGAAATCAATGTCACCCCCCTCCGAGTGTTATAATTGTTTCAAATCAAGGACTCAAGGCGGAGAGAAGGAGGTAAAAGTAACAGCTCTTTACTACTCTAACTCACAGCACAAGTGGAAAAGAACAGTAATTATTAAAATTACCGACGAAAAACAGAAAAAAAGTCAGTTGTAGTCCTTTCTTAGACGCGGACACACTCAGTCTGTGTCCGTTCCTGGGGGTGTAACTGTAGCAGGGCCGGCACAGCTGCAGGCGCAGGCGGGAGCCCTGGAGGTGGAGTGGAACAGCCGCGGCCGGGCTGGCTCAGGTGGGAGCTCTTCGCTCCGGTCCTGTGTCCAGATGACCAGTTGTATTCCCAGAGGTAGGAAGTATTTGGTCTTTGGTAGTCAGCAGTGCCTCCGAGGTAGCAGGGCAGATGCTGGGCAGCTGAAATGCAGCCGGC
This sequence comes from Muscicapa striata striata, assembly GCA_030060385.1. Taxonomy (NCBI): domain Eukaryota; kingdom Metazoa; phylum Chordata; class Aves; order Passeriformes; family Muscicapidae; genus Muscicapa; species Muscicapa striata. The sequence goes on from JAREIS010001318.1 coordinate 7,080, forward strand.
TCCCGGGTCTCCTACCGCCTCACACCGCCGAGCAGACTGGAGAAGTTCCCCCTCCCCCTCTCTCTCTCCAGAAAACAGCCGGGCCCCTCCAGAAGCCTCGTGCTCCCCTGAGTAGCTCCCCCCCTCCCCGGAAGTCAGCATCCCCCTCCGGGTAGCTCCGGTCCAACCCACCCGCCCGTCCAGAGTCATCACAATCCCTGGGCACAGCGGCGGGTTCTGTTAGCATTACAAAGGGAAAAAATTCTCCCCACTCATACATTGAAGGAACACAATCCCAACCTTCAACAGACGCCCAGTCTCAGGCCAAGGTCCCTCGATAAGAACACTGGCCATTTTCCCTCTGAAAAAAACCACACCCTCCCAGTTTCTTAGTACCAGTTTGGAGGTAGTGTTGGTCTCTCCAAAAGAAACCAGGCTTCTAACTGCTGGCATTTTTAGTCTGCGAGAAAACGTTAGGTCTGGAATTTTAGCACGCCAAAGCCCAGTCTCAGGACCATGCCCCTGCATGCAACGAAGGGCCTATTATTCTGTGAAATAAAGATCACTTCACCACTTTTGTAATATCCATTTAGAGGAGGCTTTTGGCACTCCATGAACAGCCAGGGTTCTCAGTGGTGGCAGTTAGTGTGGGAGAAATCCTGATCCATTCGGAATTTGAGGTTTCAGACAACCAGTCTCAGGCCAAGGGCCCTGGATATGAACATTGGCAATTTTCCCTCTGTGTAAAACCACACCCTCCCAGATACTTAATACCATTTAGGAGGAAGATACAGTCTCTTCAAAAGTAGCCAGGGTTCTAACTGGTGGCATCTTTAGTCTAGGAGAACTCCTGATCCCTTCGGAATTTGAGCTGTCAGACGCCAAGTCTCAGGCCAAGGTCCCTGAATAAGAACACATGCCATTTTCCCTCTAAAAAAAACCACACCCTCCCAGTTTCTTTATACCAGTTTGGAGGTAGTGTTGGTCACTCCAATAGTAGCCAGGATTCTAAGTGGTGGCATCTTTAGTCTGGGAGAAATCCTGATCCCTTCGGAATTTGAGGTTTCAGACGCCCAGTCTCAGGCCAATTGTCCTGGATATGAACACTGGCCATTTTCCCTCGGAAAAAAACCACACCCTCCTAGATTCTTTATACCAGTTTGGAGGTAGTGTTGGTCACTCCAATAGTAGCCAGGGTTCTCAGTGGTGGCATCTTTAGTCTGGGAGAAATCCTGATCCATTCCGAATTTTAGCTGTCAGACGCCCAGTCTCAGGCCAAGGTCCCTGGAAAGGAACATTGGCCAATTTGCCTCTGAAAAAAATCACACCCTCCCTGTTTCTTAATTCCAGTTTGGAGGTAGTGTTGGTCTCTCCAAAAGCAACCAGGCTTCCAACTGCTGGCATTTTTAGTCTGCGAGAAAACATTTGGTTTGGAATTTTTGCACTCCGAAGCCCGGTCTCAGGACCATGCCCTTGCATGCATAGAAGGGCCTATTTCTCTGTGAAATAAAGATCACTTCACCACTTTTGTAATATCCATCTAGAGGAGGCTTTTGGCACTCCATGAACAGCCAGGGTTCTCAGTGGTGGCACTACTAGTCTGGGAGAAATCCTGATTCCTTCGGAATTTGAGGTTTCAGACGACCAGTCTCAGGCCAAGGGCCCTGGATATGAACATTGGCAATTTTCCCTCTGTGTAAAACCACACCTTCCCAGTTTCTTAATACCATTTAGAAGGAAGACAGAGTCTCTTCAAAAGTAGCCAGGGTTCTAACTGGTGGCATCTTTAGTCTAGGAGAAATCCTGATCCCTTCGGAATTTTAGCTGTCAGATGCCCAGTCTCAGGCCAATTATCCTGGATATGAACACTGTCCATTTTCCTCGGAAAAAAAAAGGCACCCTCCAAGTTTCTTTATACCAGTTTTGAGGTAGTGTTGGTCACTCCAAAAGTAGCCAGGATTCTAAGGGGTGGCATCTTTAGCCTGGGAGAAATCCTGATCATTTCAGAATTTTAGCTGTCAGACACCCAGTCTCAGGCCAATTGCCCTGGATACGATCATTGGCCAATTTCCTGCTGGAAAAAACCACACCCTCTCAGTTTCTTAATACCAGTTTGGAGGAAGACATTTTATCTGCAACAGGAGCTAAGGTTCTAAGGGGTGACATCTTTAGTCTGGGAGAAATCCTGATCCTTTCGGAATTTTAACTGTCAGACACCCAGTCTCAGGCCAATTGCCCTTGCTACGAACATGGGCCATTTTCCCTCTGAAAAAAACCACACCCTCCCAGTTTCTTAATTCCAGTTTGGAGGTAGTGTTGGTCTCTCCAAATGTAACCCGGCTTCTAACTGCTGGACTTTTTAGTCTGCGAGAAAACATTACGTTTGGAATTTTAGCATGCCAAAGCCCAGTCTCAGGACCATGCCCCTGCATGCAATGAGGGGCCTATTTCTCTGTGAAATAAAGATCACTTCACCACTTTTGTAATATCCATCTAGAGGAGGCTTTTGGCACTCCATGAACAGCCAGGGTTCTCAGTGGTGGCAGTATAAGTATGGGAGAAATCCTGATTCCTTCGGAATTTGAGGTTTCAGACGACCAGTCTCAGGCCAAGGGCCCTGGATATGAACATTGGCAATTTTCCCTCTGTGTAAAACCACACCCTCCCAGTTTCTTAATACCATTTAGGAGGAAGATACAGTCTCTTCAAAAGTAGCCAGGGTTCTAACTGGTGGCATCTTTAGTCTGGGAGAAATCCTGATTCCTTCGGAATTTGAGCTGTCAGACGCCCAGTCTCAGGCCAATTATCCTGGATATGAACACATGCCATTTTCCCTCGGAAAAAAACCACACCCTCCCAGTTTCTTAATACCAATTTGGAGGTAGTGTTGGTCACTCCAATAGTAGACAGGGTTCTCAGTGGTGGCATCTTTAGTCTGGGAGAAATCCTGATCCATTCCGAATTTTAGCTGTCAGACGCCCAGTCTCAGGCCAATTACCCTGGATACGATCATTGGCCAATTTCCCGCTGGAAAAAACCACACCCTCCCAGTTTCTAAATACCAGTTTGGAGGAAGACATTTTATCTGCAAAAGGAGCTAAGGTTCTAAGGGGTGGCATCTTTAGTCTGGGAGAAATCCTGATCCTTTCGGAATTTTAACTGTCAGACACCCAGTCTCAGGCCAATTGCCCTTGCTACGAACATGGGCCATTTTCCCTCTGAAAAAAACCACACCCTCCTAGTTTCTTAATACCAGTTTGGAGGTAGTGTTGGTCTCTCCAAAAGTAACGAGGCTTCTAACTGCTGGCATTTTTAGTCTGCGAGAACACATTACGTTTGGAATTTTTGATCGCCAAAGCCCAGTCTCAGGACCATGCCCCTGCATGAAACAAAGGGCCTATTTCTCTGTGAAATAAAGATCACTTCACCAGTTTTGTAATATCCATCTAGAGGAGGTTTTGGCACTCCATGAACAGCCAGGGTTCTCAGTGGTGGCAGCATTAGTACGGGAGAAATCCTGATTCCTTCGGAATTTGAGGTTTCAGACGACCAGTCTCAGGCCAAGGGCCCTGGATATGAACATTGGACATTTTCCCTCTGAAAAAAACCACACCCTCCCAGTTTCTTAATACCATTTAGGAGGAAGATACAGTCTCTTCAAAAGTAGCCAGGGTTCTAACTGGTGGCATCTTTAGACTAGGAGAAATCCTGATCCCTTTCGAATTTTAGCTGTCAGACGCCCAGTCTCAGGCCAAGGTCCCTGGAAAGGAACATTGGCCATTTTCCCTCTGAAAAAAACCACACCCTCCCAGTTTCTTTATACCAGTTTGGAGGTAGTGTTGGTCTCTCCAAGAGTAGCCCGGATTCTACGTGGTGGGATCTTTAGTCTGGGAGAAATCCTGATCATTTCGGAATTTTAGATGTCAGACACCCAGTCTCAGGCCACGGTCCCTGGATAAGAACACATGCCATTTTCCCTCTGAAAAAAGCCACACCCTCCCAGTTTCTTTATACCAGTTTGGAGGTAGTGTTGGTCACTCCAAAAGTAGACAGGATTCTAAGTAGTGGCATCTTTAGTCTGGGAGAAATCCTGATCATTTCGGAATTATAGATGTCAGACACCCAGTCTCAGGCCACGGTCCCTGGATAAGAACACATGCCATTTTCCCTCTGAAAAAACCACACCCTCCCAGTTTCTTTATACCAGTTTGGAGGTAGTGTTGGTCACTCCAATAGTAGACAGGGTTCTCAGTGGTGGCATCTTTAGTCTGGGAGAAATCCTGATCCATTCCGAATTTTAGCTGTCAGACGCCCAGTCCCAGGCCCATTGCCTTGGACACGATCATTGGCCAATTTCCCGCTTAAAAAAACCACTCCCTCCCAGTTTCTAAATACCAGTTTGGAGGAAGACATTTTATCTGCAACAGGAGTAAGGTTCTAAGGGGTGGCATCTTTAGTCTGGGAGAAATCCTGATCCTTTCGGAATTTTAACTGTCAGACCCCCAGTCTCAGGCCAATTGCCCTTGCTATGAACATGGGCCATTTTCCCTCTGAAAAAAACCACACCCTCCCAGTTTCTTAATTGCATTTTGGAGGTAGTGTTGGTCTCTCCAAAAGTAACCAGGCTTCTAACTGCTGGCATTTTTAGTCTGCGAGAAAACATTAGGTTTGGAATTTTAGCACGCCAAAGCCCAGTCTCAGGACCATGCCCCTGCATGCAACGAAGGGCCTATTTCTCTGTGAAATAAAGATCACTTCACCACTTTTGTAATATCCATTTAGAGGAGGCTTTTGGCACTCCATGAACAGCCAGGGTTCTCAGTGGTGGCAGTATTAGTATGGGAGAAATCCTGATTCCTTCGGAATTTGAGGTTTCAGACGACCAATCTCAGGCCAAGGGCCCTGGATATGAACATTAGCAATTTTCCCTCTGTGTAAAACCACACCCTCCCAGTTTCTTAATACCATTTAGGAGGAAGATACAGTCTCTTCAAAAGTAGCCAGGGTTCTAACTGGTGGCATCTTTAGACTAGGAGAAATCCTGATCCCTTTCGAATTTTAGCTGTCAGACGCCCAGTCTCAGGCCAAGGTCCCTGGAAAGGAACATTGGCCATTTTCCCTCTGAAAAAAACCACACCCTCCCAGTTTCTTTATACCAGTTTGGAGGTAGTGTTGGTCTCTCCAAGAGTAGCCCGGATTCTACGTGGTGGGATCTTTAGTCTGGGAGAAATCCTGATCCATTCCGAATTTTAGCTGTCAGACGCCAGTCTCAGACCAATTAACCTGCATACGATCATTGGCCAATTTCCCAATGAAAAAAAACACATCCTCCCAGTTTCTTAATACCAGTTTGGAGGAAGACATTTTATCTGCAACAGGAGCTAAGGTTCTAAGGGGTGGCATCTTTAATCTGGGAGAAATCCTGATCCTTTCGGAATTTTAACTCTCAGACACCCAGTCTCAGGCCAATTGCCCTTGCTATGAACATGGGCCATTTTCCCTCTGAAAAAAACCACACCCTCCCAGTTTCTTAATTGCATTTTGGAGGTAGTGTTGGTCTCTCCAAAAGTAACCAGGCTTCTAACTGCTGGCATTTTCAGTCTGCTAGAAAACATTAGGTTTGGAATTTTAGCACGACAAAGCCCAGTCTCAGGACCATGCTCCTGCATGCAACGAGGGGCCTATTTCTCTGTGAAATAAAGATCACCTTACCACTTTTGTAATATCAATTTAGAGGAGGCTTTTGGCACGCCATGAACAGCCAGGGTTCTCAGTGGTGGCAGTATTAGTCTGGGAGAAATCCTGATTCCTTCGGAATTTGAGGTTTCAGACGACCAGTCTCAGGCCAAGGGCCCTGGATATGAACATGGGCAATTTTCCGTCTGCGTAAAACCACACCCTCCCAGTTTCTTAATACCATTTAGGAGGAAGATACAGTCTCTTCAAAAGTAGCCAGGCTTCTAACTGGTGGCATCTTTAGACTAGGAGAAATCCTGATCCCTTTCGAATTTTAGCTGTCAGACGCCCAGTCTCAGGCCAAGGTCCCTGGAAAGGAACATTGGCCATTTTCCCTCTGAAAAAAACCACACCCTCCCAGTTTCTTTATACCAGTTTGGAGGTAGTGTTGGTCTCTCCAAGTGTAGCCCGGATTCTACGTGGTGGGATCTTTAGTCTGGGAGAAATCCTGATCCATTCCGAATTTTAGCTGTCAGACGCCAGTCTCAGACCAATTAACCTGCATACGATCATTGGCCAATTTCCCAATGAAAAAAAACACATCCTCCCAGTTTCTTAATACCAGTTTGGAGGAAGACATTTTATCTGCAACAGGAGCTAAGGTTCTAAGGGGTGGCATCTTTAATCTGGGAGAAATCCTGATCCTTTCGGAATTTTAACTCTCAGACACCCAGTCTCAGGCCAATTGCCCTTGCTATGAACATGGGCCATTTTCCCTCTGAAAAAAACCACACCCTCCCAGTTTCTTAATACCAGTTTGGAGGTAGTGTTGGTCTCTCCAAAAGTAACCAGGCTTCTAACTGCTGGCATTTTTAGTCTGCTAGAAAACATTAGGTTTGGAATTTTAGCACGACAAAGCCCAGTCTCAGGACCATGCCCCTGCATGCAACGAGGGGCCTATTTCTCTGTGAAATAAAGATCACCTTACCACTTTTGTAATATCAATTTAGAGGAGGCTTTTGGCACGCCATGAACAGCCAGGGTTCTCAGTGGTGGCAGTATTAGTCTGGGAGAAATCCTGATTCCTTCGGAATTTGAGGTTTCAGACGACCAGTCTCAGGCCAAGGGCCCTGGATATGAATATTGGCAATTTTCCCTCTGAAAAAAACCACACCCTCCCAGTTTCTTAATACCATTTAGGAGGAAGATACAGTCTCTTCAAAAGTAGCGAGGCTTCTAACTGGTGGCATCTTTAGTCTAGGAGAAATCCTGATCCATTCGGAATTTGAGCTGTCAGACGCCCAGTCTCAGGCCAAGGTCCCTGGAAAGGAACATTGGCCATTTTCCCTCTGAAAAAAACCACACCCTCCCTGTTTCTTTATACCAGTTTGGAGGTAGTGTTGGTCTCTCCAATAGTAGCCAGGATTCTACGTGGTGGGATCTTTAGTCTGGAGAAATCCTGATCCATTCAATTTTAGCTGTCAGGCGCCAGTCTCAGTCCAATTACCCTGCATACGATCATTGGCCAATTTCCCAATGAAAAAAAACACATCCTCCCAGTTTCTTAATACCAGTTTGGAGGAAGACATTTTATCTGCAACAGGAGCTAAGGTTCTAAGGGGTGGCATCTTTAATCTGGGAGAAATCCTGATCCTTTCGGAATTTTAACTGTCAGACACCCAGTCTCAGGCCAATTGCCCTTGCTACGAACATGGGCCATTTTCCCTCTGAAAAAAACCACACCCTCCCAGATTCTTAATACCAGTTTGGCGGTAGTGTTGGTCTCTCCAAAAGTAACCAGGCTTCTAACTGCTGGCATTTTTAGTCTGCGAGAAAACATTAGGTTTTTAATTTTAGCAGGCCGAAGCCCAGTCTCAGGACCATGCCCCTGCATGCAAAGAAGGGCCTATATCTCTGTGAAATAAAGATCACTTCACCACTTTTGTAATATCCATCTAGAGGAGGCTTTTGGCACTCCATGAACAGCCAGGGTTCTCAGTGGTGGCAGTATTAGTCTGGGAGAAATCCTGATTCCTTCGGAATTTGAGGTTTCAGACGACCAGTCTCAGGCCAAGGGCCCTGGATATGAATATTGGCAATTTTCCCTCTGAAAAAAACCACACCCTCCCAGTTTCTTAATACCATTTAGGAGGAAGATACAGTCTCTTCAAAAGTAGCCAGGCTTCTAACTGGTGGCATCTTTAGTCTAGGAGAAATCCTGATCCATTCGGAATTTGAGCTGTCAGACGCCCAGTCTCAGGCCAAGGTCCCTGGAAAGGAACATTGGCCAATTTCCCACTCAAAAAAAACACACCCTCCCAGTTTCTTAATTCCAGTTTGGAGGTAGTGTTGGTCTCTCCAAAAGTAACCAGGCTTCTAACTGCTGGCATTTTTAGTCTGCGAGAAAACATTAGGTTTGGAACTTTCGCACGCCAATGCCCAGTCTCAGGACAATGCCCCTGCATGCAACGAGGGGCCTATTTCTCTGTGAAATAAAGATCACTTCACCACTTTTGTAATATCCATTTAGAGGAGGCTTTTGGCCCTCCATGAACAGCCAGGGTTCCCAGCGGTGGCAGTTTTAGTCTGGGAGAAATCCTGATTCCTTCGGAATTTGAGGTTTCAGATGACCAGTCTCAGGCCAAGGGCCCTGGATATGAACATTGGCAATTTTCCCTCTGTGTAAAACCACACCCTCCCAGTTTCTTAATACCATTTAGGAGGAAGATACAGTCTCTTCAAAAGTAGCCAGGGTTCTAACTGGTGGCATCTTTAGTCTAGGAGAAATCCTGATCCCTTTGGAATTTGAGCTGTCAGACGCCCAGTCTCAGGCCAAGGTCCCTGGATACGAACATTGGCCATTTTCCCTCTGAAAAAAACCACAACCTCCCAGTTTCTTTATACCAGTTTGGAGGTAGTGTTGGTCTCTCCAATAGTAGCCAGGATTCTACGTGGTGGGATCTTTAGTCTGGGAGAAATCCTGATGCATTCAATTTTAGCTGTCAAACGCCAGTCTTAGGCCAATTACCCTGGATACGATCATTGGCCATTTTCCCTCTGAAAAAAAACACACCCTCCCAGTTTCTTAAAAGAACTTTTTAGGAAGTCATTGTATCTCCAAAAGTAGCCAGTATTCTAAGGGGTCGCATCTTTAGTCTGGGAGAAATCCTGATCATTTCGGAATTTTAAATGTCAGACACCCAGTCTCAGGCCAATTGCCTTACTACGAACATGGGCCATTTCCCTCTGAAAAAAAACCACACCCTCCCAGTTTCTTAATACCAGTTTGGAGGTAGTGTTGGTCTCTCCAAAAGTAACCAGGCTTCTAACTGCTGGCATTTTTAGTCTGCGAGAAAACATTAGGTTTGGAATTTAACACGCGAAGCCCAGTCTCAGGACCATGCCCCTGCATGCAAAGAAGGGCCTATTTCTCTGTGAAATAAAGATCACCTCACCACTTTTGTAATATCCATTTAGAGGAGGCTTTTGCCATGCCATGAACAGCCAGGGTTCTCAGTGGTGGCAGTATTAGTCTGGGAGAAATCCTGATTCCTTCGGAATTTGAGGTTTCAGACGACCAGTCTCAGGCCAAGGGCCCTGGATATGAACATTGGCAATTTTCCCTCTGAAAAAAAACACACCCTCCCGGTTTCTTAATACCATTTCGGAGGAAGATACAGTCTCTTCAATAGTAGCCAGGGTTCTAACTGGTGGCATCTTTAGTCTAGGAGAAATCCTGACCATTCGAATTTGAGCTGTCAGACGCCCAGTCTCAGGCCAAGGTCCCTGGAAAGGAACATTGGCCATTTTCCCTCTGAAAAAACCACACCCTCCCAGTTTCTTAATACCAGATTGGAGGTACTGTTGGTCTCACCAATAGCAGCCAGGATTCTAAGTGGTGGGATCTTTAATCTGGGAGAAATCCTGATCCCTTCGGAATTTTAGCTGTCAGACACCCAGTCTCAGGCCAATTATCCTGGATATGAACACTGGCCATTTTCCCTCGGAAAAAATCACACCCTCCCAGTTTCTTAAAAAGAAGTTTTAGGAAGTCATTGTATCTCCAAAAGTAGCCAGTATTCTAAGGGGTGGCATCTTTAGTCTGGGAGAAATCCTGATCATTCGAATTTTAGATGTCAGGCGCCAGTCTCAGGCCAAGGTCCTGGAAAGGAACATTGGCCAATTTCCCTCTCAAAAAAACACACCCTCCCAGTTTCTTAATTCCAGTTTGGAGGTAGTGTTGGTCTCTCCAAAAGTAACCAGGCTTCTAACTGCTGGCATTTTTAGTTTGCGAGAAAACATTAGGTTTGGAATTTTAGCACGCCGAAGCCCAGTCTCAGGACCATGCCCCTGCATGCAACGAAGGGCCTATTTCTCTGTGAAATAAAGATCACTTCACCACTTTTGAAATATCCATTTAGAGGAGGCTTTTGGCACTCCATGAACAGCCAGGGTTCTCAGTGGTGGCAGTATTAGTATGGGAGAAATCCTGATTCCTTCGGAATTTGAGGTTTCAGACGACCAGTCTCAGGCCAAGGGCCCTGGATATGAACATTGGCAATTTTCCCTCTATGTAAAACCACACCCTCCCAGTTTCTTAATACCATTTAGGAGGAAGATACAGTCTCTTCAAAAGTAGCCAGGGTTCTAACTGGTGGCATCTTTAGTCTAGGAGAAATCCTGATCCATTCGGAATTTGAGCTGTCAGACGCCCAGTCTCAGGCCAAGGTCCCTGGAAAGGAACATTGGCCATTTTCCCTCTGAAAAAAACCACACACTCCCAGTTTCTTTACACCAGTTTGGAGGTAGTGTTGGTCTCTCCAATAGTAGCAAGGATTCTACGTGGTGGGATCTTTAGTCTGGGAGAAATCCTGATCCATTCCGAATTTTAGCTGTCAGACGCCAGTCTCAGTCCAATTACCCTGCATACGATCATTGGCCAATTTCCCAATGAAAAAAAACACATCCTCCCAGTTTCTTAATACCAGTTTGGAGGAAGACATTTTATCTGCAACAGGAGCTAAGGTTCTAAGGGGTGGCATCTTTAATCTGGGAGAAATCCTGATCCTTTGGAATTTTAGCTGTCAGACACCCAGTCTCAGGCCAATTATCCTGGATATGAACACTGGCCATTTTCCCTCTGAAAAAAACCACACCCTCCCAGTTTCTTAATTCCAGTTTGGAGGTAGTGTTGGTCTCTCCAAAAGTAACCAGGCTTCTAACTGCTGGCATTTTTAGTTTGCGAGAAAACATTAGGTTTGGAATTTTAGCACGCCGAAGCCCAGTCTCAGGACCATGCCCCTGCATGCAACGAAGGGCCTATTTCTCTGTGAAATAAAGATCACTTCACCACTTTTGAAATATCCATTTAGAGGAGGCTTTTGGCACTCCATGAACAGCCAGGGTTCTCAGTGGTGGCAGTATTAGTATGGGAGAAATCCTGATTCCTTCGGAATTTGAGGTTTCAGACGACCAGTCTCAGACCAAGGCCCCTGGATATGAACATTTGCAATTTTCCCTCTATGTAAAACCACACCCTCCCAGTTTCTTAATACCATTTAGGAGGAAGATACAGTCTCTTCAAAAGTAGCCAGGGTTCTAACTGGTGGCATCTTTAGTCTAGGAGAAATCCTAATCCATTCGGAATTTGAGCTGTCAGACGCCCAGTCTCAGGCCAAGGTCCCTGGAAAGGAACATTGGCCAATTTCCCTCTGTGTAAAACCACACCCTCCCAGTTTCCTCATACCAGTTTGGAGGTAGTGTTGGTCTCTCCAATAGTAGCCGGCATTCTAAGTGGTGGGATCTTTAGTCTAGGAGAAATCCTGATCCATTCGGAATTTGAGCTGTCAGACGCCCAGTCTCAGGCCAAGGTCCCTGGAAAGGAACATTGGCCAATTTCCCTCTGAAAAAAACCACACCCTCCCTGTTTCTTAATTCCAGTTTGGAGGTAGTGTTGGTCTCTCCAAAAGTAACCAGGCTTCTAACTGCTGGCATTTTTAGTCTGCGAGAAAACATTAGGTTTGGAATTTTAGCACGACAAAGCCCAGTCTCAGTACCATGCCCCTGCATGCAACGAGGGGCCTATTTCTCTGTGAAATAAAGATCACCTCACCACTTTTGTAATATCCATTTAGAGGAGGCTTTTGGCACGCCGTGAACAGCCAGGGTTCTCAGTGGTGGCAGTATTAGTCTGGGAGAAATCCTGATTCCTTCAAAATTTGAGGTTTCAGACGACCAGTCTCAGGCCAAGGGCCCTGGATATGAACATTGGACATTTTCCCTCTGTGTAAAACCACACCCTCCCGGTTTCTTAATACCATTTCGGAGGAAGATACAGTCTCTTCAAAAGTAGCCAGGGTTCTAACTGGTGGCATCTTTAGTCTAGGAGAAATCTTGATCCCTTTGGAATTTGAGCTGTCTGACGCCCAGTCTCAGGCCAAGGTCCCTGGATAAGAACATTGGCAATTTTCCCTCTGAAAAAAACCACACCCTCCCAGTTTCTTTATACCAGTTTGGAGGTAGTGTTGGTCTCTCCAATAGTAGCCAGGATTCTACGTGGTGGGATCTTTAGTCTGGGAGAAATCCTGATGCATTCCGAATTTTAGCTGTCAGACGCCAGTCTTAGGCCAATTACCCTGGATACGAACATTGGCCATTTTCCCTCTGAAAAAAAACACACCCTCCCAGTTTCTTAAAAGAACTTTTAGGAAGTCATGGTATCTCCAAAAGTAGCCAGTATTCTAAGGGGTGGCATCTTTAATCTGGGAGAAATCCTGATCCTTTCGGAATTTTAACTGTCAGACACCCAGTCTCAGGCCAATTGCCCTTGCTACGAACATGGGCCATTTTCCCTCTGAAAAAAAACACACCCTCCCAGTTTCTTAATACCACTTTGGAGGTAGTGTTGGTCACTCCAATAGTAGCCAGGGTTCTCAGTGGTGGCATCTTTAGTCTGGGAGAAATCCTGATCCCTTCGGAATTATAGCTGTCAGACGCCCAGTCTCAGGCCAATTATCCTGGATATGAACACTGGCCATTTTCCCTCGGAAAAAACACACCCTCCCAGTTTCTTAAAAGAAGTTTTTAGGAAGTCATTGTATCTCCAAAAGTAGCCAGTATTCTAAGGGGTGGCATCTTTAGTCTGGGAGAAATCCTGATCATTTCGGAATTTAAGATGTCAGACACCCAATCTCAGGCCAAGGTCCCTGGATAAGAACACATGCCATTTCTCTCTCAAAGAAACCACACCCTCCCAGTTTCTTTATACCAGTTTGGAGGTAGTGTTGGACACTCCAATAGTAGCCAGGGTTCTCAGTGGTGGTATCTTTAGTCTAGGAGAAATCCTGATCCATTCGGAATTTGAGCTGTCAGACGCCCAGTCTCAGGCCAATTATCCTGGATAAGAACACATGCCATTTTCCCTCTGAAGAAAACCACACCCTCCCAGTTTCTTTATACATGTTTGAAGGTAGTGTTGGTCACTCCAATAGTAGCCAGGGTTCTCAGTGGTGGCATCTTTAGTCTGGGAGAAATCCTGATCCCTTCGGAATTTGAGCTGTCAGACGCCCAGTCTCAGGCCAATTACCCTGGATACGATCATTGGCCAATTTCCCGCTGAAAAAAACCACACAATCCCAGTTTCTTAATACCATTTAGGAGGAAGATACAGTCTCTTCAAAAGTAGCCAGGGTTCTAACTGGTGGCATCTTTAGTCTAGGAGAAATCCTGATCCCTTCGGAATTTGAGCTGTCAGACGCTGTCCTGGTTTTAGGACAGGGTTCTGCCAAAAACGGCAGAAGTTCCCCTTTGAAATAGAGAAATCAATGTCACCCCCCCTCCGAGTGTTATAATTGTTTCAAATCAAGGACTCAAGGCGGAGAGAAGGAGGTAAAAGTAACAGCTCTTTACTACTCTAACTCACAGCACAAGTGGAAAAGAACAGTAATTATTAAAATTACCGACGTAAAACAGAAGAAAAAGTCAGTTGTAGTCCTTTCTTAGACGCGGACACACTCAGTCTTTGTCCGTTCCTGGGGGTGTAACTGTAGCAGGGCCGGCACAGCTGCAGGCGCAGGCGGGAGCCCTGGAGGTGGAGTGGAACAGCCGCGGCCGGGCTGGCTCAGGTAGGAGCTCTTCGCTCCGGTCCTGTGTCCAGATGACCAGTTGTATTCCCAGAGGTAGGAAGTATTTGGTCTTTGGTAGTCAGCAGTGCCTCCGAGGTAGCAGGGCAGATGCTGGGCAGCTGAAATGCAGCCGGCTCCCGGGTCTCCTACCTCCTCACACCGCCGAGCAGACTGGAGAAGTTTCCCCTCCCCCTCTCTCTCTCCAGAAAACAGCCGGGCCCCTCCAGAAGCCTCGTGCTCCCCTGAGTAGCTCCCCCCCTCCCCGCAAGTCAGCATCCCCCTCCGGGTAGCTCCGGTCCAACCCACCCGCCCGTCCAGAGTCATCACAATCCCTGGGAACAGTGGCGGGTTCTGTTAGCATTACAATGGGAAAAAATTCTCCCCACTCATACATTGAAGGAACACAATCCCAACCTTCAACAGACGCCCAGTCTCAGGCCAAGGTCCCTGGATAAGAACATTGGCCATTTTCCCTCTGAAAAAAACCACACCCTCCCAGTTTCTTAATACCAGTTTGGAGGTAGTGTTGGTCTCTCCAATAGTAGCCAGAATATTAAGTGGTGGGATCTTTACTCTGGGAGAAATCCTGATCCGTTCGGAATTTGAGCTGTCAGATGCCCAGTCTCAGGCCAATTATCCTGGATATGAACACTGGCCATTTTCCCTCGAAAAAAAACCACACCCTCCCAGTTTCTTAAACACAGTTTTTAGGAAGTCATTGTATCTCCAAAAGTAGCCAGGATTCTAAGGGGTGGCATCTTTAGTCTGGGAGAAATCCTGATCATTTCGGAATTTTAGATGTCAGACAACCAGTCTCAGGCCAAGGCCCCTGGATAAGAACACATGCCATTTTCCCTCTGAAAAAAACCACACCCTCCCAGTTTCTTAATACCATTTAGGAGGAAGATACAGTCTCTTCAAAAGTAGCCAGGGTTCTAACTGGTGGCATCTTTAGTCTAGGAGAAATCCTGATCCCTTCGGAATTTGAGCTGTCAGACGCCCAGTCTCAGGCCAATTATCCTGGATATGAACACTGGCCAATTTCCCTCGGAAAAAAAACACACCCTCCCAGTTTCTTAATACCAGTTTGGAGGTAGTGTTGGTCACTCCAAAAGTAGCCAGGATTCTAAGGGTGGCATCTTTAGTCTGGGAGAAATCCTGATCCATTCGAATTTTAGATGTCAGACACCCAGTCTCTGGCCAAGGTCCCTGGATAAGAACACATGCAATTTTCCCTCTGAAAAAAACAACACCCTCCCAGTTTCTTTATGCCAGTTTGGAGGTAGTGTTGGTCACTCCAATAGTAGCCAGGGTTCTCAGTGGTGGCATCTTTAGTCTAGGAGAAATCCTGATCCATTCCGAATTTTAGCTGTCAGACGCCCAGTCTCAGGCCAATTACTCAGGATACGATCATTGGCCAATTTCCCGCTGGAAAACCCACACCTCCCAGTTTCTTAATACCAATTTGGAGGAAGACATTTTATCTGCAACAGGAGCTAAGGTTCTAAGGGGTGGCATCTTTTAGTCTGGGAGAAATCCTGATCCTTTCGAATTTTAACTGTCAGACACCCAGTCTCAGGCCAATTGCCCTTGCTACGAACATGGGCCATTTTCCCTCTGAAAAAACCACACCCTCCCAGTTTCTTAATACCAGTTTGGAGGTAGTGTTGGTCTCTCCAAAAGTAACCAGGCTTCTAACTGCTGGCATTTTTAGTCTGCGAGAAAACATTACGTTTGGAATTTTTGCATGCCGAAGACCAGTCTCAGGACCATGCCCTGCATGCAACAAAGGGCCTATTTCTCTGTGAAATAAAGATCACTTCACCACTTTTGTAATATCCATTTAGAGGAGGCTTTTGGCACTCCATGAACAGCCAGAGTTCTCAGTGGTGGCAGTATTAGTATGGGAGAAATCCTGATTCCTTCGGAATTTGAGGTTTCAGACGACCAGTCTCAGGCCAAGGGCCCTGGATATGAACATTGGACATTTTCCCTCTGAAAAAAACCACACCTCCCAGTTTCTTAATACCATTTAGGAGGAAGATACAGTCTCTTCAAAAGTAGCCAGGGTTCTAACTGGTGGCATCTTTAGTCTAGGAGAAATCCTGATCCCTTCGAATTTGAGCTGTCAGACACCCAGTCTCAGGCCAATTATCCTGGATATGAACACTGGCCAATTTCCCTCGGAAAAAAAAACACACCTCCCCAGTTTCTTAATACCAGTTTGGAGGTAGTGTTGGTCACTCCAAAAGTAGCCAGGATTCTAAGGGGTGGCATCTTTAGTCTGGGAGAAATCCTGATCCATTCCGAATTTTAGATGTCAGACACCAGTCTCTGGCCAAGGTCCCTGGATAAGAACACATGCAATTTTCCTCTGAAAAAAACAACACCCTCCCAGTTTCTTTATGCCAGTTTGGAGGTAGTGTTGGTCACTCCAATAGTAGCCAGGGTTCTCAGTGGTGGCATCTTTAGTCTAGGAGAAATCCTGATCCATTCGAATTTTAGCTGTCAGACCTTGATCTCAGGCCAATTACTCAGGATACGATCATTGGCCAATTTCCCGCTGGAAAAAACCACACCCTCCCAGTTTCTTAATACCAATTTGGAGGAAGACATTTTATCTGCAACAGGAGCTAAGGTTCTAAGGGGTGGCATCTTTAGTCTGGGAGAAATCCTGATCCTTTCGAATTTTAACTGTCAGACACCCAGTCTCAGGCCAATTGCCCTGGATACGAACATGGGCCATTTTCCCTCTGAGAAAACCACACCCTCCCAGTTTCTTAATTCCAGTTTGGAGGTAGTGTTGGTCTCCAAAAGTAACCAGGCTTCTAAGTGCTGGCATTTTTAGTCTGCGAGAAAACATTACGTTTGGAACTTTCGCACGCCAATGCCAAGTCTCAGGACCATGCCCCTGCATGCCTAGAAGGGCCTATTTCTCTGTGAAATAAAGATCACTTCACCACTTTTGTAATATCCATTTAGAGGAGGCTTTGGCACTCCATGAACAGCCAGGGTTCTCAGTGGTGGCAGTTTTAGACTGGGAAATCCTGATTCCTTCGGAATTTGAGGTTTCAGGCGACCAGTCTCAGGCCAAGGGCCCTGGATATGAACATTGGTAATTTGCCCCTCTGAAAAAAACCACACCCTCCCAGTTTCTTAATACCATTTAGGAGGAAGATACAGTCTCTTCAAAAGTAGCCAGGGTTCTAGCTGGTGGCATATTTAGTCTAGGAGAAATCCTGATCCCTTCGAATTTGAGCTGTCAGAGCGCCCAGTCTCAGGCCAAGGTCCCTGGATAAGAACATTGGCCATTTTCCCTCTGAAAAAAACCACACCCTCCCAGTTTCTTAATACCAGTTTGGAGGTAGTGTTGGTCTCTCCAATAGTAGCCAGGATTCTAAGTGGTGGCATCTTTAATCTGGGAGAAATCCTGATCCCTTGAATTTTAGCTGTCAAGCCCAGTCTCAAGCCAATTATCCTGGATATAGACACTGGCCATTTTCCCTTGGAAAAAATCACACCCCTCCCATTTTCTTAAAAGAAGAAATTTTTTAAAAAAAAGGAAAGGGGGTTTTCAAATTTTCTTTAAAAGTTAGGCCA
>JAREIS010001319.1:0-25229 GCA_030060385.1 Muscicapa striata striata
GGCTGTGAGGGGCTGTGGGATGCTGTGAGGGGCTGTGGGAGGCCAGGCACCTCATGAAACAAAATGTCCATTGTGACACCGTGTAACCAAGGAGATTGTTGTTGGCAGTACAAAAGTTCATGGAACCAGAAGTCCATTGTGACATTGCAAGGTCTCAGGGAACCATGGAGGCCATCATGGCGCTTCAGGACCCATTGGAACCAAGGGGCCATTGTGACACTGCAGGGCCTTGTGTAACCAAGGGGTCATTGTAGCACAGCAGGGCCTCATGGAATCCAGGGGATCTTAGTGGCACTGTGGGGCTCCGTGAGACCATGGGGACATTCTGACTCTGTGGAACCAAGGATACCATTGTTACATTACCGTGCATCATGGAACCAAAGAAGCCATTTGAACAGGCATGGGAACCTGCTGAGACTATTATGAACTTCAAGGCCTTGTGACACGAAAAGGCCATTGTGGAGCTACAGGGCCCCATGGAACCAATGAGACCATTGTGACACTGCAAGACCTCATGGAATCCTCATGGAGACCATTCTAAGACTTTGAGGCCTCGTTGAATCAAGAGGCTTGGCAGGGCCTCATGGAAGCAAGGAGACCGTTCTGGCACTCTGAGTCCGCATGAAACCAAGGGGCCACTGAGACACCACAGGGCCTCATAGAGCCAGGGCAACCACTGTGACACTGCAAGGTGTCATGGACACAAGGGGCCATTGTGACACTCTGGGCCCCCCTGGAAGCAAGGGGCCAGAGTCACACAGCCAGGTCTTGTGGAACCAAGGGGCCATGGTGATCCTGCAGAGCCCAATAGAACAAAGAGGCCATTCTGGCACTGCAAGATCTTAAGGAATCATGGAGACCAATGAGATACTCTGAGATCTCCTAGAACCAAAGGGCCATTGTGTTAATGTGCAGTCCCATGGAACCAAGGAAACCATTTTGACACTGCAAAGCCTCATGGAAGCAAGGGACCATTGTGCCACTGTGAAGCCAAGGAGACCATTGTGATATTGCTGGGCCTCATGGAAACAAAGATCTGTTGTGATACTGTGGGGCCTCATGGAACCAAGGGGTAATTGTAAAGGTGCAGGGCCCGAAGGATCCAAAAACATGGAACAGACCTGGTTGACTAGGCCTCCTGGGGCCAGAACTGGTCCAGCTGACATTGGCATATTGAGGGTTGATTCTTATCTGCCCCTGAAATTATGGAGTTCCGTGCTTTCCTTCCTATGGGAAAAAACTTTCTTTCTCCTCCATATGCCCAGTGGCCAAAACTGGGATACCTCCAAATTTGATTATATGCTTGGATTGTTCCCATATGAAACCTGCCAGGACAGACAGCTCTGTCTGGCCATGGTCTCTTAGTGGCCACCTTCCATCTGCCTTTAAAACACTGGGGGGCCGTGCTTTTATTCCCATGGAAAAAAACTTTCTTTTTGTCCAGACATACATGGCCAAATGAGAATCTGCCTCTAAAATTCTTTATATCCAAGAATAGCTCCCAGACAAAAGCTGCTAGGCCTGTCTAGGTTCCCATGGCTTCTGAGGGCCAGCTATCATATGCCTTTGAAACTTTGGGGCACTGTACTTTCCTTCCCGTGGAAAAGAGCTGTCCTTTTCCAGATGCCCATGGACAAAACTGGGATTTGGCCTCCCAAATTCCATCTATCCAAGGATTCCTCCCAGACAAAACCTGCAGAGACAAACTGGTCTGGCTGGCCTTGGCTTCCTTGAAGCTGCCTCTAGTCAGCCTTTGAAACCCTGGAGCTCTGCCCTTTCCTTCCTGTGGAGAAGAATTGTGCTTCTGATCCAGGCACACATGGCTGAAATGGAATTCCACCTCCAAAACTCAACATATATCCAAAGGTTTCTTTGAGTCAAAAGCTCCAATGACAAACAGGTCTGGCTTGCCTTTGCCTCTGGTGACTGCCTCTGATGTGCCTCCAAAACCCTGAGGTTCTCTGGTTTCCTTGCTATAGAAAAGAACTGTCCTTCTTGTCCAGATGCCCATGGCCTCAAGCACTTGACCGCTGTAAAGGGACAAAAGAGCTCTGTTTTCAGTGGGGTGGGCACTGAGGACAGCAGAGGAGATCCCTGGAAAGGATGGAAGGGTGGAATCAGGGATGGTGGATCCTTCTGACATAGTGAAAAACAGACAGAGAAAGAAAGAATTAATGCCAAGGGCAACTGTGGTGGTCCAGACTGGACACAATGAGAGAGGAATTTCTCTCCAAGGGCAAGGCTGTGGTGCAGCACATCCCCCAGAAGAACCTAGAACAGCCCAAGGCTTTGTGTGCCCAGGCAGAGGCAGGCAGGATGCAGAGCTGTCAGCAAAGGAAGGGGCCAGCCAGGTGGGGCAGCCGGGGGATGCCGACAGCCTGCAGGGACAGAGGCGCAGGGCATGGACACCGTAGGACAGCCTGGGCTGCAGAGGGCACAGGGATGGGCAGCAGCTGAAAGGCCCTGCCAGAGCCAACTCCTGCAGCACTTGGGCCATGGCTGCTGGCCCTGGGCCCTTGGCCAGCAGGGGACAAGTGAGCCTTGCTGTGCTGGGGCCTCATTGCCTCCTTGTCCCTGCTCAGCAGCCTGGCAGGGGCCGCCCCATGGTCCTGCCCTTGGCATTGCACATCCCCAGAGCCCAGTGCCCTGGGAAGAGCCCTGAGCAATGAGGGAGGGACAGGATGTGCCTTGGCTGGGTCTGGGGCTCAGGCCTTGGCCCTTTGCATTGCTGAAACACATCCAGGTTTGCTCAGCATCAGAGACACCTTTCCCTTGTTTGTCCTCACCTGTCATGAGTTTCTCCATTGTTCTGCTCTAACTGGAACCTTGGGGCATTTTCTCAGTCCTGTCTCTCATTGGGACCCATTAAAAGTTCAAGAAACTGTGAAGTTTCAATTTAATTTTGATTTCTTGATTAGTTTTTTGAAAAACGCTCTCTCAGGGACTGAACCTAATTTTAAAAAGAACAAACTCCTGAGAGGGTAATTAAAGTCGTTCTGTTGTGTCTCCTGGCACAGAAGGAGATCCTGGCAACCAGAAAATGCTACAAAAAGACATTTCTGCTGAGGAGCAGCTCCTTTTGCAGCCCAGCAGGGCTGAGGGCACTGCCTGCAGGCACTGAGGGGACAGGAGCCAGGCACAGACAGGCTAAAGGCAATCAGGACTGGGAAGACATTGAGCTGAGACTTCACTTGGGGAAGCATCTTGACAGCCCTGGACATGGTGAGTCTGTGGGTGCAGGGCAATGTCCCCTGTGCTCCTGGAGGGATCTCCTGGAGCCAGCACAGCCCACAGCCTGGGGGATGTGTCAGGAGGACTCTCCCAGTTTCTCTGAGGCACAGGAATAGGAGGAGGATGTGCTGCAGAGCAGGGCTGCCCTGGGCACTGTCAGAGGGACAGGGCAGGATGGCTCCTGCTGCCAGGGATGGCTGCAGGGGCTGAAGCTGGGGCTGCAGCCAGGGCTGCGCAGGGCTGTCCTGCAGAGCAGCTCCTGCAGCCCTCAGGGCTCCTGGCCAGCCCAGGACATGTGCCACCTGCCAGGGACAGCTCTCAGCCTGCCTGGGAGCTCCCCATGGATGGTGGAGGGGAGCTGTGGGTGCAGGGAGTGACTCCTGCCAGGGCAGGTCCTGCAGTGCAGAGGGTGCTGTGTTGGCCAGGGCTGCTCAGAGCTCCAGTTCATGCCCAGGTCATTTCTTAGGGATGTTTCATGGGCTATTTGAGCAGGAGTTTCCTGCTTGACTCTCTGCTTTCGTGAATCTGTGCTCTTTCCCTGGCTCAACTTGGTGGCAATGGAAACTCAGCTGTGCAGGATAGAGCAGGGACTGAGGCTCCTAAACCACCACGCAGCTTTCCTGGGAACGTCAGCAGGTGCCTCCACCTCCCCAGCCTCCAGATCCATCCAGCATCACCTTTCCATGGTGCCCAGGCCTGGGGAAGCTGTTCTTTATCTCTGCAGCCCCGAGCAGCTGCAGGGCAGAGCTGGCCCAGGGGCTGGGCTGGGCTCTGGCAGCTCTGGCAGGGAAGGAGCCCGGGGCCACAGGAACAGCTCAGGCTGGGACAGCTCCAGCAGCAGAACCATGGGCAGGGAGGGAGGGAGGCAGTGCTGAGGGAAGCCCTGCTGCAGGGCAGATGTGGCACCTGCCAGCCCTGCCCTGCAGGGCAGACACTGCCCTGAGCAGCACAGCTCTGGTGTCCCCTTCCAGCCAGCACAGCCCTCAGCCTGGGAGCTCGGGGACCTCATTGCCCTCCTGGGCTGTCAGAGGAGCACCAGACATGAAGGGCATCTCTCCTGCCGTGTGCCATTCCCTGCTGAGCAGAGCCTGAGGGCCACTGTCCTGCCCTGGTGCTGCCTGGGAGGGGCTGTGCAGAGTTGGCCAGGAAAAGGCTTTTCCTCAGGGCTGGCTCTCTCTCTCCTTGCCTTGCGCAGGTGCTCCAGGACTGGCTCCTCTCCCTGTTCCCATGACTCCACTGCTGCAGAGCAGAGCTGATTCCTTGGTGTCTATGGGCAGAGCCCCAGCTTGTCACAGCAGCGGGGCCAGATCTCAGCTGAGCTGCAGGCTGAAGGAAGGGCTCTGAAAAAAGAAAAATTGTGTGGCACAAAGCAGCATGGACACGGAGAAAAGGTTTGGACATTGCTCAGCAATGTCTCCCCTGACTTGTCATTGTCTCCTCCTTCAACAGGACTCCATGGCCAGAGTGAAGAAATGTCCAACAGCAGCTCCATCAGCCACTTCCTCCTGCTGCCATTGGCACACACGCGGCAGCTGCAGCTCCTGCACTTCTGCCTCTTCCTTGGCATCTCCCTGGCTGCCCTCCTGGGCAACAGCCTCATCATCAGCGCCGTAGCCTGCGGCCACCACCTGCACACCCCCATGTTCTTCTTCCTGCTCAACCTGGCCCTCACTGACCTGGGCTGCATCTGCACCACGGTGCCCAAAGCCATGCACAATTCCCTCTGGGACACCATGGCCATCTCCTACTCAGGATGTGCTGCACAGCTCTTTTTCTTTATGTTCTTCATCTCAGCAGAATATTTCCTCCTGACCGTCATGTGTTATGACCGCTACGTGTCCATCTGCAAACCCCTGCACTACGGGACCCTCCTGGGCAGCAGAGCTTGTGCCCACATGGCCTCAGCTGCCTGGGCCGGTGGCTTTTTCAATGCTCTGTTGCACACAACCAATACATTTTCCCTGCCCCTGTGCCATGGCAATGCCCTGGGCCAGTTCTTCTGTGAAATCCCACACATCGTGAAACTCTCCTGCTCTAAATCCTATCTCAGGGAACTTTGGCTTCTTGCTGTTAGTGTCTGTTTAGCACTTGGTTGTTTTGTGTTCATTGTTTTCTCCTATTTGCAGATCTTCAGGGCTGTGCTGAGGATCCCCTCTGAGCAGGGACGGCACAAAGCCTTTTCCACCTGCCTCCCTCACCTGGCCGTAGCCTCCCTTTTTATCAGCACTGCTACATTTGCCTACCTGAAGCCCCCCTCCATTTCTTCCCAATCCCTGAACGTCTCAATCACAGTGCTGTACTCAGTGGTGTCTCCAGCCCTGAACCCCCTCATCTACAGCCTGAGGAACCAGGAGATCAAGGGTGCCTTGAGAAAATTAATGATTGTATATTTTCAGGAGCGTTAACGTGTTTTCTGCTGCAGAACTTTTGGAATGCAACTCTCTAAAATCTCAGTCTTTTTTCCCCCCATTTGTCCTTTTTTTTCTATGGTACCTTTTTCTATTGTTGAAATGTTTCTTACAAAATACTCTAGTATTACACTTTGCATTTCTACATTAATATCTGCCTTTCTTTTGAAACACAAAGACTTGCAAGAAGTCTGTTCCTTGTGCATTTAATTAAAAACAAGTGCCTGCCCTGTCCTGTGTGTCCAATATCCTTCCTCAGCCCTTCTCTGTCTCTGCAGGGGCAGTGTCTATGGGCAGGGGTGGAGGGAAGAGACTCCCAGCACAGCAGCACAGCCAGGGACAATGGCCCTGGCTCTCCCCACATCTGCTTTTCCCAACTCCACCCTCTCCTTCCCAGCCCTTCTGTGGCTGTGAGACCTCAGTGCTCTGGCAGCTTGGTCACTCTTCTGCTGCGTGTCCATGCTGTGAGCACAGGCAGGGACAGGCCATGGGCACTGCTGGGACACAGATGGACTCCAGCACAGCAGCTCCACCAGCAAAGGGCATCTCCTGAGGGCAGGGCAGGAAGGCTTTGCTCTCCTCCAGAGCTGCTGTCAGGAATGTGCTCCAGGAATGCCCTGGCAAAGCAAAGCCCAGTGCCTGGGGCAGAGGGGCAGTGTGCAGGGGGCACGCAGCAGTGTCCTGGCACAGCCAGAGCTCCTGGCATGGACCTGAGGGAGCAGCAGAGCAGGGCCTGGGCTGTGTCTTTGTTCTGGGGACAGCCTGGGAAGGTGCCCCAGGGCAATTGTTCCACACCAGCCCCTGCATCCACCATACCCAGCACTGGCGTCTGCCCCGCCTGCAGGAGGTTGTTTGTCCCTTCATGGAGGGACACCAAGTGACCAGGCCAGCAGGCCATGCTTCCTCTGGGGATTGCAGAACCCCCATGGAGAGAAAAGAAGGGGATGTTGTGTGCCCAGACTTTAGCCAGGCCTGTGACATGGTCTGCTGTGCTCTCCTCAGAGCCAGGTTGGAGAGAGCTGGGCTGCAGGAGTGGAACATGGGGTGGGTGGGAATTTGGCTGAACAATCAGGGTCAAATGTCATCCATGGCACAGAGTCCTCTTGGCAGCCACTCCCTGGTGACATCCCTCAGTGACCAGCCCTTGACCACCAGTGTGGAACATTTCTGTTATTTCTACAGTGGCATGAAATGCACTTTCATTTCCTTTGTGGATGCTGCCAAATTGCACGGAGTCTGTGACCGAACTCATCTAGTTAATGGTGACTGGAAAATGTAATTGGGCAAGATGACTGAGTTGGGTAAATTCGTCTTGCCCAAATCAGGTGCCAAGCAATCCACAAGGAAGAAAAGGCAGAAAAGACTTGTGCATCAGAAGAAAGGCAGCTCAAAAGGGAAAAACCCAACAAAAAATGAAAACCCAAACCCAACAAAAAAAAAAAAAAAAAAAAAGCAGAAAACCCACTGACAATAACACAAAAACCCTACAAACAAACCAAACACAATAAGCAAAGGCCACAAACAGAAGTAAAGCAAATCCACCAGAAATCTCCTAGCAGTGGAAAATGTTTAACCACCTTGTGGCAGGTGAGGATTCTTTATGCTGTTCTGAAAGAAAAATGTCTTAAATTAAAAAATCAATCCCCTACCCCCTTGCCCCCACTTTTCTCAGCTTATTTCTGCTCATGGTGTGACATGGAATGGAACATCCCTTGGGTCAGTCCAGCCCAGCTGTCCCATCCCTGTTCCCTCGGGAACACTTGCCCACCCCAAGCCCATAGGCTGAGGGGGTTGCAGACACACCTCATGTGGGGCGAGCACTGTGACAAGGACAGTAGGACAGAACAGCACAGCCTTGGAGAAATGGATAAAGGATGTAACTCTGGCAAATGGAAGTCACACAAAATGCAAGTAGGATGCCAGCTCTGCTCTGCAAGGCTGACAAAGTAGAAGTTATGCAAGACAATAATATAGCTCTTACTCAGAAATGGAGGTTGAAGAACAGTCTGCTAAAAAGGACACTGGATGTTTAAGACAAACCACAAAGAACCATACAAGGATTTGTGATAAGGGTTGCAACTATGTCAAATAAAGTCAAAGAGTGGGCATGGTCAGGGCTTGGTCTGGGCAGTGGGTTTGACAGTGAGGTGTGTCATGGTGTGGGCAGGGATGGTGCGGTCAGTTGGGGGCAGTGGGATGTGACAGTGGTGTGGTAGTTGGAGGTCTTGGGGTGGTGTGGTCAGTGGTGGTGGTCAGTGGTTGGGTCATGGGTGTCAGGTGAGTTTTGGGTCAGTGGCTGTAGTGAGTTTGGTCAGTGGCTGTTGTAGGGTGGTGTGGTCATGGGTGGTTTGTGGTGTGGCATGAGTGTGGGCAGGGTGTGGCCATGGTGAGGGCAATGGGTGTGGTCAGTGGGTGTGAGTGGAGGTCAGTGGGTGGTTGAGTGGGCATGAGTCAGTTGGTGGTCACTGGGGTGGGAGTTAGTTTGGTGTGGTAAGGGGTGAGGTCAGTGGGCAGATGGCATGGGGGAGTTGGTGGTTAGGCGGGTCAGTAGATGGGTCAGTGGTGTGGGGTGGGCATGGTCAGCTGGGTGGTATGGGGTGGACAGGGTTTTGAGTGGGTGTGTTCATTGGGTCGCATTGGGGTGGTCAGTGAGTTGGTGGGCAAGTTGGGGGTTAATGGGTGGTCAGTGAGTGTGGTCAGTGGGTGCAATCGTGGATGGGTCATTGGGGGCAGTGAATGTGGCAGTCAGTGTGGTAATAGGGTTGAATGGGTAGTACAGTGGGTGCAGTGGCGTGTGGTCAGTGGGTGTGGCCAGTGGTGGGTCAGTTGGGTACGGCAGTTAAGGGTAAGTCAGTTTCTCTGCTGAGTGTCCAGTGAACAGTGTCTGTGTCACGTGGCCTCTGTGTCCAGGGACCGAGTCACCAATGGCCTTGGTTCCATTGAGCCCCAAGGTAAATGGGACTTGCTTTCCTGGGGCCCGCACTGTCCAGTCACCAGAATAACAAGTTGAAAGACCTGAAACATCATCCCACTGGACAACTGCCTTGTCACTCGCCTGGACTCAGTGCCTCATCAGTCCTAAACATCCAGGATGGTGACTCAATGCCCAATCACCTCTTCTATGAATAACTGCTTCCCAATGTCCAGCCTAAACATGCCCTGGTGCAATTTAAGCCTGTGTCTTCTTGTCACTGTTCCCTGGGAAAACAGCCTGACTTCCATCTGCCTCCTGTCAGGGACTTGTAGAGAGTGATGAGGCCTCCCCTGAGCCTCCTCTTCTCCAGGATAAACATCCCCAGCTCCCTCAGCTGCTCCTCACAGGACTTGTGTTCCAGACCCCTCACCAGCCTTGTTGCCCTTCTCTGGACATGCTCCAGCCTCCATGTCCTTCCTCCAGCAGATCCACACCCACACCCAGCTTGGTGTCATCTGCAAATCTGCTGATGAGGGCTCAGCCTCCTCCTCTAGATCAGCAGTAATAATGCTAAATAGGACTGGGCCAAACACTGATCCCCTTGGGACACCACTGGTGACTGGACACGCACTGGATGCAGCACCGTCCCCACCAGTCTCTAGGCCCAGCATCCAGCCACTTCTTAACCCAGCAAAGACTAAACTGTCCAAGCAGTAGGATGCAGCTTTTCCAGGGGATGCTGTGTCTCACGGTGTCAAAGGCTTTGCTGAAGTCCAGGCACAAAACATCCACAGCCTTTCCCATATCCACCAGGCAGGTCACCTGGTCATACAAGGAGATCAGGCATGACCTGCCCCACCTAAATCCACACTGGCTGGCTCTGATCCCTCACCCATCCTGTAGGTGCCCTGTGATGGCACTCAAGGTGATCTGTTCCATCACCTTGCTGGGCACCCAGGTCAGGCTGACAGATCTGGAGTTCCCCAGATCCTCCTTCCAGCCCTTCTTGGGGATGGGCTCACATTGGCACCTCCAGTCCTCTGGGACCTCCCTGGTGAGCCAGGACTGATGGTAAATGATGGAGAGCAGCTTGAGGAGCTCATCCAGTAGCTCCCTCATCCCCCTAGGATGGATCCCATCTGCTCCCAGAGACACCTGTGAGATTTTGAGTGTCTCAGCAGGTCCCCAGCTGC
This sequence comes from Muscicapa striata striata, assembly GCA_030060385.1. Classification (NCBI taxonomy): domain Eukaryota; kingdom Metazoa; phylum Chordata; class Aves; order Passeriformes; family Muscicapidae; genus Muscicapa; species Muscicapa striata. The sequence continues at coordinate 9,747 of JAREIS010001319.1, forward strand.
TTCCTCTTGGATTACAGGGGTCTGTTCTGCTCCCTGTCCACATCTACCAGCTCAGAAGAATACTTGTCCTGAGGAAAACTTTTCTTAATATTGAAAATTGCAATAAACAAGGTGTTAAGTTCTTCAGCCTTTTCCTCTTTTTTAGTTACTATATTCCCTACTCCATCCAATAAAGAGTAGACATTCTCCTTATTCCTCATTTTGCTATTAGTTTATTTTTTTTTTTTTTTGTAAAAGTAAAAATTTTCACAGAAGTGGTCTGGTTAAGTTATAATGGAGCTTGCACCTCTCTAATGTTCTTTCTGCATGACTTAACAACATCCTTAAACACTTCCTGACTTCCCTGATCTCTTTTCTCTGAGTTTCCACAAAATTTCCTTGCCCAGCCAGGCCAGTCATTTTCTTCACTGGCTCATCCTTTTGCACTGAGGCTGGTGAATTCCTATTCCCCTTCTTACAAACGGGCATTTTGTGGTTTCCTGAGGCCAGAGGATTTGGAGAACAAGCATTCTGTTAGATCACCTGGGATGGGTAATTTATCATCTGGTAACATGAGGTCACAGAGTGGGCAATGACATCACAGAGTGGGTTATGTGAGGTCATCAAGCAGCTAAAACATCATAGGCTGTCTCTCTATGACATCACAGATCTTGCTGTGACATCATGGGGGCTGCGTGAAATGACAGGGGCTGTGTGAGATCACTGGGTTGGTCACTCTGCCCCTACCCCCCTCACAGTTTCCCCAGAGAAGTCCAATGCTGGTCATGCCCAGCAGGGTCCCCTGTCCTGTTGAATCCCCCTGCTTCACCTGGAGCCACAGCCTCTCCCAAGGATGTTCCACACATCAACCCCCAGAGCCTGACACGAGGACAAAGGGCCAGGGCTGTGTGACCAGGACACCAAGCACGTGGATTATCCAGGTCACTGGGGCCTAGTTTGGGTTCCCCAGGGCTGGAAAGATGTCTGGCACCTGAGGCAGGGTGAGGAAAGAGCCTCCAAGGTGGGGCTGGAGCCCTTTGGCTGTGAGGAGAGGCTGAGGGAGCTGGGCTTGTCCAGCCCGGATTAGGGAAGGTTGAGGGGCTCCTCATCCCAGCCTGGACTAGAGGAGAAAAAATGAGTCAGGCTGGTTACAGCATTTTCTCAACAACAAAATCACATGATTCCCCCCTTCTCCATCCATCACTGACAATTTTGCAAATCGGGCATTTTTCAAGCTGTTTTAGGCACACTCCAGTCAGGGAATCCTTGTAAAACACCTTAATTGCATTTACACGGGTAACAGAAGAATCTTCATCAAAAATTGTTTCTGTATACAAATCCCTTGTGACTGGTGGATATGACAGATGCTGCTGGGACATCTCACATTGCTGAGGGAGGAGTTCTGCATGTTATTTTAATTGCATCATGTTTACATTTTTGTTATTTTTATGTTGGGTGTGAAGAGACATTTTGTGTGCCTCTGAGTCTCAGCAGTTCCTGACCCCCAAAGGACACAAACCTGATGAGTTGTGGTTCCCACTGCAGTGGTGGCACTTGCACCTCCCTCCATCCCCACAGCAGAGCTCCCTTGTCCCAGAAAGTGCCTGGCAATGCAGGGATGAAGGAAACAGGACAGGCTGTGGGTATCAGGGCCAGGGCATGGCCAGGGATTTGGGGTGGTTGTGAGCCCAGGGCAGGAGCCGGCCCTTGGCTTTGGTAAACCTCATCCAATTGTCCTGGGCCCAAGGCTCCAGCCTGTGCAGATCCCTCTGCAGAGCTTCCTGCCCTGCAGCACAGCCACACTCCCAGCCAGCTTGGGCTCACCTGGACACTGACTGAAGGTGCCCTCGGTGGCCTTGTCCAGATCAGCAAGAAAGAGATTTAACTGCCCTGGCTCCAGTCCTGAGCTCTTGGGAGACTCCATTCCCCAGCACTCCTTGGGCTGGACTTCTGTTTTTTATGGAGCTGTGCCTGCCTTTGATTTGTTTGCTGACAATGAATGAACATCCCTCTGTGTCTCAGGCAGCTCCTTCTCCAAGAAAAGCAGGTGGGAGTTGGTGCTAAGGAGCTGAAAGCTGCAGGGAGAGGCTGGAGTGGAGGAAGCTCAGATTTGCAGAAGGCTGCTCTGAGTCCTGGGGTGTGGATGAGGGAAATGGTGGGGTGGGGGTAGGGACAGAGTCTGATTGATTGCCACACATAAAGGGTTTTTATTTTCATATCTGTTCAGACTGCATTAGGAGGTTCTCAGGATCAATATCAACTGGAGCTTGTTGGTATCAATCTATAAATAGGAAAACAAAACTCAAAAACTCAACAGGATTAATAAAACCCCTGTATTTTTTTAAATATAGTGTATTCTCTCTGAATACACTTCTGAAATCTGTATAATTAACCATAGAAGAATTTAAGACTTAAAATGGAATTATTCCCAGGGGGTTGTCTTGTTCAGGTGTTTGGAAATTTTAATGAGCCTTTGTCACTGAATTCCTGAACTGAAGAGCTGAAGACTGAACAAGCCTCTGGAGAACTAAAATTCATCAGGCAACCTCCATGCTGCTGAGGATCCATCCTCAGCAGAACAGGAATTAATAGATTCCAGGATTTTCCAGGCTGCTTAAGAGCTGTGAGCTCATTGACGCAGAGAGAAAACTCTCTTACTAGTTCAAGTTAGAAAGTGGTATGTTTATTACAATGGCAGGCACACCCAAAAGAAGTCTCTCACAAGGATGTGCAAAGTACACAGGGCTCTTGCCTTCTTTTATCCACAAAAGCCTTACATATTCATATCATTACCCAGTACACCTGTACATATGCATTACCGAATCCCCCCTAGCCCCGCTTCATATTACAATTAGCTCAAAGTCATTTTACTCTTGGGCAGTTCCTTCCTTCAAGTGGGTCTTTGGGCGTTTGAAATGGGTCAGTGGTCTCCTAATGATGAAGTCAGGGAGTCTTCCTCACCTTCAACTTTTCACCTTTGTCTTGTTGGCAGGTTCTCTGGCCCTTTGGCCACAGTTCAAGGTCCCAACCTGGTTCTGGCTGGTTTTGGGGTCCAGGTGCAGTTATGGTTTCTTCACTATAACAATATCCCAACTGTCTGTCTTGATAACAACAAAGTCAAGCAAGTGATTTATTGTCTTGGCTCTACTGGCTCAGCCACTTTCTACACTGCTTCTACTCTAATCATTATATGTATAGCTTCTATCCTTCAGCTAAGCTCTTAACCCTTTGAGTTTTGCTTCTCTACTCTTTCCCATGCCTCCAAATCAATAGCAGAAAAGAGTACTTTAACTAGCACACTCCCTGCCCCAAGTCCTATTGCCTCTTGTAAAGGTGCTTGTATGTTTTCTTTTGTTTTCTGGTCCGGTATGCTATAGGACTATTTGGGGAAAAATCCTCATCTTCACTATTTTCATGACCACTGTTAAGCAATGGGGAATATAATTTAGGGGTAAGTGAGGGAAGAGATGGCTCAGCTTGTTTCTTTCTTGAGGGAGCTGGAGTAGTGACAGGAGTTAATGATCCCTTTGAATTTTCCTTTTCCTTTGACTTTTCAGGGGTGGTCTGTACAGGTCAATTAGTTCCCGTTCTTGTGCCTCTGTTTGATAAACCTTATCAGAACGGGTACAGTGCTGGTTTATTGAGCACGCACTGCAGCATCGCTTAGGATTCCCTCTATTAGCCTTTCTGTCCTTTTCAAGGGCCAATACCAAGGGATCAGAGCAGGGTCTGATGCTGCAATCTCTCTGCCACTTGGGATGATTCCTGAGAGAGAGAAACATATCTGCGTATGTCACCTCCTCCCATTTCTGTCCTCTCCTGCAATAAAACCTCATAGTCTTAAGTTCCAGCTGGTGCCCATCTGAGACCTTCTCCCAGCTTATAAAGGGGCCATCATTGCATGCAAAATTCGATCATACTTCACTTATTTTCAGTGTCCCCATCTCCTACTAACTCTTTCCAGTGTGTTAAAACACAGCCTAAAGGCCTAGCCTTAGAAATCTCCTTGATTTGGCTAGCACCCATTATCTCCTTCTTCTTGTGTTACCCTGCTTCCACCCAAATTTCTCTTCACAGCCTCACTGTCCTTTCCCAATCTTCCCCCGACACAAGCCCAAGTTGCAGGTACTAAATGTGATTTTCCACACACAAACTTTAGAATATCAGGTTCAAAATCAGCTTGTTAGGATGCCTTGATTTACACTGAGGGCATAGCCTTTACCATCTCTCAGAGGAACAATACTAACATTTTTCACAAGTCCTACACTGTTAAAATAACCACACAGGGTGCCAACCTCTAGAAGCCCCAAAAGCCTCATAACACTGGCACAGGCAAACTATTCCACTTCTCTCTTGAATGACCAGACTGTCTTATGCAGGCTGTTCCCAGTCCAAAGCTACCAATCTCCCTGCTGAGGTTCTATATATTCCTTCCAGATGAACCTTATAATTTCCTCCTTCTATCCAATAGTTCACTGGATTCACAAATTCCCATTGATCCAATCCAAACCACTGAGGGAGGGGGATTCCTTCTATTCTTCTAGCCATGATTTAAAATATCAAACCACCACAATATAACTCTGACAGTCCACAAACACAACCCCCTTATATTTTAAATTCCCAAGGGCCAGGAACACACCACTGCAGAGTAGAAATACCTTTAGTTTGTCTTGCCAGACTTACACCGTTCTTTCATCCTCTCTCAGCTGAGGGTAGTTTCCAGTCAAAAGCCAAATAAGAACTAGTTTGGCTTGAGTATACTCCTCCCAAAAATACCCCATCTATTCTCCCATCCTCTCACCTTACAGTGGTCCAGTCCCCTTCTGTATTCAAAAAACTCTCCTGGCTCAAGCTGAAACCATCTAGAAATAGCCTGGCTAGATGGCCAAGCCCCTTCAGCTTGGGCTCGAGCTTCAACAGCCACTTCTATCAGCAAACTACAACAGCACAGCCAACAACACAGCCCAAGTAACAACAGAGGAAACACAGGGCAAAATTACCAGTTTGCTCAATTATAACTTTTGTCACAGGGTGGCAATCTTACTTTAAAATACACAGTGACCAGCGGCAGCAGGGACCGGTTAACCCTGAACGCCAAGTGTTACAGGGAATACCGTCCCCTGTAAACAGGAACTCCCCACGCACAACCCGAATCCCAGAGTCAAAATCACTGTGGGTAAGGGTATCTCTTTATTAAGGGACAAAGTATTCACCTCTTGTCAATACAGCACACAGCATGCAGCAATTTCAAATGGTTGCCCCAATCACTTCGCCCTTCTCCAGCGGTTTTGGTCGCCCAAAATCAAAAACGCCAATCCCAGCTCCCTCTTGCGTCGTACTAAGTACATCTCACCAATCACAATCATAGTCACTCACAAAGTGAGGACACAGTCAAAATAACAATGATTAAACTAGCAGCAACAAAAATATCAGCAATAAACATGGGTTTGTCTAGTTCAACCCCGGAACTTCTAAAGTGTCCCCTGACAGAACAAAGCCTTTTGCTGGCCACTACACCCTCCTGATGCTTGCAAGCAAAACTGCACAGGCTTGTGCTGAGTGCAGAACGTCTTCAGTGACTTATCAGCAGCCTTTTAGCCACATGTATGTCTTACAGGCTGCCCCACATAATTTTAAACATGTTGTTTTGTCTGCAGTCCAACGACAGGTCTTGTCTGTCCCCACGATGAGCAGCTGGGGAGCGAAGGTCCCTTCAGGAAGGTCCCGGTGGCGTCAGAGAAATTCACAGCCAAAATCGTGCAGCCAAAGAGAGGAGTCCTGCCGTGGTCACTGAAATGATGCAGAAACAAAAACTCACTAACCAGTTAAAGTTAGAAAGTGGTATGTTTATTGTGATGCCGGGCACACCAGGAAGAAATCTCCTACAGGGATATGCAAAGAACACAGGGCTCTTGCCTTCTTTTATCCACAGAAATCTTACATATTCATGTAATTATAGTACATATGCATTATGCATATTACATATACATATGCATATGCATTACCTAATCCTGCCTAGCCCAGCTTTGCATTAAAATTAGCTCAAAGTCCTTTTACACTTGCACGGTTCTTTCCTCCAAATGGGTCAGTGGGTGTTTGAAATGGGTCAGTGGTCTCCTAATGATGAAGTCAGGAAGCCTTCCTCGCTTTCAACTTTTCACTTTTCTCTTGTTGCTAAGTTCTTGGGCCCATTGGCCATAGTTCAAGGTCCCAGCCTGGTTCTGGCTGGTTTTGGGGCCCAGGTGCAGTTATGGTTTCTTCACTTTAACAATATCCCAACCACCCATCCTGACACAACAAAGCCATGCAAGTCATTTCTTGTCTTAGCTCTACTGGTTCAGCTACTAAAAATTAACTATCTTGTTGCTTCTACCCTGATCATTATATGTATAATTTCTATTCCGTAGCTAAGATCTTACCCTTTGATTTTTGCTTCACAAAGATGGTTCTGTGATAGAAACAAAAACAATCAAGGTGTTGTGTCAGGATTCTGTGGCTAGAGTGTGCTTAAAACAGCTTGAAAAATGTCCTATTTGCAATGTTTTCAGTGGTGGATGGAGAAAGGGAGGTCATGCTGCTTTTGATCTGGGGAAATGCTGAAACCAGTCTGACAAATTTATACTCCTCCTGTCTTTTCTGAGATGAGGAGCCCCTCAGCCTTGCCTGCTCCGGGCTGGACAAGCCCAGCTCCCTCAGCCTCTCCTCACAGCCAAAGGGCTCCAGATCCACCTTGGAGGCCCTTCCCTCAATCTGCTCCAGCTGCCAGACATCTTTCCTGCCCTGGGGAACCCAAACCAGGCCCCAGTGACCTGGATAATCCATGTCCTTGATGTCCTGGTCACAAAGCCCTGGCCCCTTGTCCCCGTGTCAGGCTCTGGGGGTTGATTTGTGGAACATCCTTGTGGCTCCAGGTGGAATGGGGGAAACCCAGGGGGACAGGGGACCCTGCTGGACATGACCAGCTTTGGACTTCTATGAGGAAACTGTGAGGGGAGGCTAGGGCAGAGTGATCAGCCAGGGTCACCTCCTGCAGGCTGAACTGGAGGCGCTGCAGGTCAGGGAGAGCCACTCTGTGTCTGGAATGCTCAGCAGATGCTCAGCTTGGGCAGCTCCTGCAGCCCCAGGGCCAGCCCCGCTGCCCAGCACAGCAGCAGAGAGTTGGCCCTGGGGCTCCTCAGGCAGCTCCTGCTGCCCCAGGGACAGGGCAGCCTCTTGCCAGGGCTCCTCTGCACCCCAGGGGCTCCTGCTCTGCTCCTGGCACATGCCAGCTGCCCACAGAGCCTGTGCCAGGGGAACATGTCTGTGCTGGCCTGAGCAGTCATTGCTGCAGCCCCTGCCCTGCTACCCAGAGCCCCGAGCTGGGGCTGCTGCTCTGCAGAGCATGGGGGCTGTGCTGCCCCTGCCATGGGCTGCCTCTGCTGGGCTTTGCTGCTCAGCCTGGGACACAGAGGCAGCTGATGGTGCTCCTTGCACTGACCCCCTCCCACAAAGGCTCTGCTGGGGCCATGCAGGGGCTCAGAGGTGCCTGCCTGGTTCCAGGGCTGCCAGATGGCCTTGGGGCTGCCCAGCATCCTCCTGGGGAAGGTCCCTGAGGCTCAGAGCAGTCAGTTCCCAGACTCCTTTCGCTGTTCCTGCTGTGTCCCTGGGGCTGCAGAGCTCTCCTTTGCCTGTTTGTTTCCAGATGAGGAACTGTTGGCACCTGGTGGGTTAATGCAATGCTCACTCTTCCAAACTCCCAAGCCGATAAAAAATGCTCACTGCTTCTTCTGTAGTAACATGTTAAACATGTTAAAGGAAGAAGAATGGGAGAGTAACCAGCCCTGTTCTACCCCTTGGGAGGCCCAGCCTAGCCAGACCTGTTCCATGTTCCCACAGTTCCATGGGGCCCCACAAGGTCCCAATGGCCCCTTGCTTCCATGAGGCCTCCGAGGTGTCACAACAGCCCCTTGGTTCCATGGGGTCTCCACAGTGTCACAATGGTCTCCATAGGAAGGAAATAACTGAGCCCCAGTGTTGCAGGGGCAGATGAGGGGCAGTCACCTGCAGCCAAGGCCAGCGAGACTTGATGGTATTGGCAGATTTTGTGTGTCAGTAATCTCCAGATTTATGGAATTTTTGAGGTGGAGTCCCAGTTTCAGACAGGGACATCTGGATAAGAAGGACATTTATTTTCCACAGAAAGGAAAGCACAGAACTCAAGTGTTTCAAAGGCAGAAGAGGAGAGAGGTGGCTCCTGGGAGACTGAGCCAGCCAGACATGTTTTTCTTGACAGCTTTTGTCATGGAGGAATCCATGGATACACAGAATTTGGGAGGCAGATTCCCAGTTTCAGCCATGAACACCTTGATGAGAAGGACAGCTCCTTTCCTTTGGATAGAAAGGACCAAGCCCCAGTGTTCCAAAAGCAGGTGAGAGGCAACCCCCTGTGGGTTACTTTGTGTCGGAGAATGGCGTCCAGGACAAACTGAGAAGCTCTGTATAAGCTAGTTACTACATTGCGGTTTATTACAAGGGCGTGGGTGCACAGAGTCCTGCTAGAAGCCGCCAGCCGCGGCTAGGAGCAGGACAGAAAAACAGTGGGGGTGAAAGAGAGAAGGGAGGGAGGGAGGGAGGGAGGGAGGGAGAGAGAGAGAGAGGAGGGAGCAAAAGAGGAGAAAGCAAGAGAGAGATTTCCCATTTACAATACAATAAATATTCTTCTATCATGAATATTCTAATTCCCATTAACCAATGTAATACAAAATACAAATTCTATAGCATTTGCATAGAGCCTGTAGGAGCCATGATATTGGCATAGTGTGTTACATTTCAAACTCTAAAAACTACCCTTTGTAGCCTGGGGGGATTGAGTCAGACCCTCGTGCCCACCCTGAGGCAGAATGTATTTTTTAATCACCGGGGGATTGGCCCAAGCCAGCTACCCCATTGTCTCGTGGTTATTTAATAACTATGGTTTGGTATCTTGAAAGTGGCTTTCATTTCCATCATATCTATGGTTTCTATATTCTCAGAATCTGAGCATTTATATTTGTGGAGTTCATCTTTTCCATTTTTCCCAACAGCCTCCAAGAGGCCAAGGGCAGCCAGACCTGTCTTGGCAGCTTTCACTTGGGAGCAATCCTTGAATACAGGGAATTTCAGAGGTAGAATCTCAGTTTTGGCCATGGGCATCTGGACTAGAAGAAGAGTTTTTTCATTAGGAAGGAAAGCACAGAGCCCAAGTGTTTCAAAGGCAGATGAGAGCCAGTCCTCAGGAAGCCAAGGCCATCCAGACTTGTCAGCCATGGCAGCTTTTGTCTGGGAGCTATCCTTGGACATAGGAAATTCTGGAGGTGGATTCCCAATTTTGGCGATGGACACCTCGATGTGAAAGGCGCTTTTTTCCTGTAAGAAACAAAAGCACATGCTCCCAGTGTTTCAAAGACAAAGGAGAGGTGGCCCCTGGGCGGCCAAGCCAGCCAGATCTGTCTGTCCTGGCAAATTTCATCTGGGAACAATTTTGCATATATGAAAATTAAGAGAAAGAATCCCAATTTTGGCCATGGACACCTAAAGAGGGACAGTTCTTTTCCTCAGAAAGGAAGGCACAGTGCCCCAGTGCTTCAGGAGCAGATGAGCAGTGGCCCTCAACATGCCAACATCAGCCAGACCTTTCAGGTGGCACCCAAGAGGCCCAGGCAGCCAGACTTGTTCTGTGTTCCCTTGGATCCATGGGCCCCCACAGTGTCACCATTGTCTCCTTGAGTCCATGAGTCCCTTTAGTGTCATAATACTCTCCTTATCACAATATTCTCCTTGCTTTTGTAGTGTCACAATGGCTCCTTGTTTCCATAAGGTCTGGCAGTGTCACCATGGCCCCTGGATTCCATGTGGCCCCACTGTGTCACAATGGTTCTTGTGACAATGGTTCTCTGCTCCTTGATTCCACAGGCCCCACAGCTTCATCACTGACCCTTGGTTCCATAGGGATCCTGAGTATCACAACAGTCCTCTTGATTCCATGAGGCATCAGTGTCACAATGGTCTCTTTGGTTCCATGAGGTTCCATAGTGTCTCCATGGTGTCCCTGAACCCGCATTGTCACAACTGACCCATGGTTCCATGAGGTTCCGCAGTGTCACCATGGTCACTGTCAGAGGCTGCATGAGATCAATACCCCAGACACCTCAGGATGAGCTGTCAATCAGTCACACAGTGGGCTGGTGCTGACCCAGGCTCTGATTGCCCCAGCAATCACAAGTCCCACCTGAGGGGAGGCCCACGAAGGCCCAGGGGCTCAAAACATGGAGCAGGTGCTCAGCCCATAGTCCATACCCTGCCTTCTCCTGGGCTCTGTGTCTCACCCACACTGGAAACCTAGGAGTTGGTAGCCATATGTGTGTGCCTTTCTATAGAGCTTCTGTCTTTCTGTCTCTCTTTCTCCTCTCCTTCTAATGCTCTTTATATGGGACAGTTTTGGGTATCTCAACAACTGAAGTATTTAAAGATTCCCAAGTTAAATGGGTTAAGTTAATGAAGTTCCTGCTATGACAAGTGTTTTATGTTGAATTGGATGTTGTATTAAATCCTTTTCAAGCATTCCTTGATTTTCTATACTTCGCCAGTAAAATTTTGTGTCATTTTGATGCCATGAGAATATCTGGCTCTGTTTTCTCCTGTGCACCAAACTTGAGTAAAGGAACCTTTGGTTACCCCCAGCATTTCAGTCTTCTGGGGTGTTACAGCCCTGCAGGTTCACAATGGCCTCATGTTTCCATGAGGCCCCACAGTGTCACACTGGCCCTTGGTTCCAGGAGCATCTGGAGTGTCACACAGGTTGATGACATTTGTCCTTGCTGCTCCTCACATCCCACTGCCCCAGGAACAGCCCCAAGCCACCCGGGAGGGACAGGCCTTGCTGTGCCAGGCCTGGGCTCAGCCCTTGGCCTTTCTGCTGCCTCCAACCAGCCCAGGCCTTGCTCAGCATTGCAGTTCCTGCTCACAGCCTTTGGCTCCTGCAATCCTGGCCTCAAGGATCTGCTCTCAGCAGTGCCTGGGGAGCCTTTGGCAGTCCCTGCCCTCAGTGGGGCCAGTGATGCTCCAAGGGACTTGGAGTTTTGCTTCTGACTCTTGAGCAGCTTCTTCAACCTTCTCTCAGTGCCTGAGGGTCCTGGACTAAGCCCCAAATCCACCATGGGGATCATTAAAATACAGACAGCCCTTGGGAGCTTTTTGTCTCCTTTAATTGTCTTTAAGTCTCCAGGGCTTGTGCAACTGCTTGGAGTCAGTTTGGAATTGTTTTTAGGAAGCAGATTTCAAAGTGCACCTCATGACATTTTTTTCTTTAATATAGTGAGGATTTTTAAATTTTTCATTTCAGAGAAGAGGGGACAGAAACATTCCGCAGGTGATTTTGATGCTGAATGTCTACTTAAGAGATTTGGGCACACAGAAGAATGAGTCCTTTTGCACGTTGTCCCTGTTTGGACAACCTGCTCCTCACCCCCAGCCTCACCATGTTTGATATCACCCACCTGGGACTGACATCCCTGTGCCCTGCCTCCCAGCCTTGTTCCCCGAGTTCTGCAGCTGGGTGTCCCAGCCCATTGCACCATGTCCCACCTACTCTCCTTAGGGCTCTGCCTGCACACAAGCCCAGGAGAAGTTTTCCTGTTGGTGAGGAAACAAACCCCACTGAGGAACAACATGCTCAGTCCAGGCTGCCTGGAATGACGCCACCTTTCTACAAGGGAGAGTGTGACCAGAAATGATCTCTGTAAGCAGAATTCTCTGAGTCTTTCAGCTGAATTCTCTGTCCCTGTCCTTTCCCTTGATCCCTGTTCCAGATGGAAGCTGCTGGAACAGCAGCTTTATTCTCACCTTTATCCCCTCTTTTGAATGCAGACAGGTACTCCCAGGTGTGTTAAGCAGGTGTTGCTTAATGTTTTATGCAAAGCTTTTGTATCTTTTTGGAACCAAGGAGACCCTTGTGACACTGTGGAAGCTCATGGAAGCATAAAGCCATTGTGACATTGGGGCAGGATGGTACCGAGGAGAGCATTCTGATACTGCAGATCCAAGGAGACCATGGTGACACTACGGAAACTCATGGAGCCCTGGGTACTGTGACACAGCAGGGCCTTGTGGAACCAAGGAGTGAATTGTGACTCTACCAAACCTCATGGAACCAAAGGGCCATTGTGACACTTCAGAGCCTTGTGGACCAAGGGAACCACAGTGACATAATGGGCTCCATGGAACCAAGGGGCCATGGTGACACTGGGGGGCCTCACTGACCAATGGTCCATTGTGACACTGCAGGGCAGTATGGAATCATGGAGACCACTGTGACACTACACAGTGTCACGGCAGCAAGAGGCCATTGTGGGGCCTCGTGGGACCAAGGGGCAGTTGTGGTACCATGGAAATTATGGCAATTGTGTCACCATGGGACCGAGGAGATCATTGTGACACTACAGGACCCCTTGGAACTAAGGATTGATGGAACAGTGTGTGACACATGGAAACAAGGCGCCATTGTCACACTGTGGGTCTCATGGAATTACAGAGACCTTTGTGACACTGCAGGGCTTCATGTAATGAGGGGACAGTTGAGACACTGTGGGGCCCTGTGGAACAAAGAGGCCATCATGATGCTGATGTTACAGTGTGTGACCGCATGGAACCAAGGTGAGCATTGTGATACGGAAAATAACGGAATTGTTGCAAATTATAAAAATTTGAATTTTTGTAATGTAACTTCAGTCAGGGGTTTGTTTGCCTTTGCCCAGGAGTAGGGGAATTGAAGTTTCTCTTCAAAAGACTCTGTGTCCTGGTTTTAGGACAGGGTTCTGCCAAAAAACGGCAGAAGTTCCCCTTTGAAATAGAGAAATCAATGTCACCCCCCTCCGAGTGTTATAATTGTTTCAAATCAAGGACTCAAGGCGGAGATAAGGAGGTAAAAGTAACAGCTCTTTACTACTCTAACTCACAGCACAAGTAGAAAACAACAGTAATTATTAAAATTACCGACGAAAAACAGAAGAAAAAGTCAGTTGTAGTCCTTTCTTAGACGCGGACACACTCGGTCTGCGTCCGTTCCTGGGGGTGTAACTGTAGCAGGGCCGGCACAGCTGCAGGCGGGGAGCCAGGGAGGTGGAGTGGAACAGCTGCGGCCGGGCTGGCTCAGGTGGGAGCTCTTCACTCCGATCCTGTGTCCAGATGACCAGTTATATTCCCAGAGGTAGGAAGTATTTGGTCTTTGGTGGTCAGCAGCGCCTCCGAGGTAAGCAGGGCAGATGCTGGGCAGCTGAATGCAGCCGGCCCCGGGTCTCCTACCTCCTCACACCGCCGAGCAGACTGGAGAAGTTCCCCCTCCCTCTCTCTCTCCCGGAAAACAGCCGGGCCTCCAGAAGCCTCGTGCTCCCTGAGTAGCTCCCCCTTCCCGGAAGTCCGCATCCCCTCCGGGTAGCTCCGGTCCCACCCACCGCCCGTCCAGGGCCATCACAAACCCTGGGCACAGCCGGCGGGTTCTGTTAGCATTACAATGGGAAAAAATTCTCCCCACTCATACATTGAAGGAACACAATCCCAACCTTCAACATTATCACCCCGAATTTTTTTCCCATGCCAACATGCTACAGCAAATTAAAAACCTTTAAATCACATACATACAGGCAGTTACAGGCACAGTATCATAGATAATTCACCTAGAACAAGGTCTCCTTGGGGGATGCATCGGGTCTCTCCATCCTTTTTGCATCACCCACCAAGTGCAACCTGGTCCTTGACGAAAACCACCCCACGAACAGGATTGTCTTTGCTGGAGGCAGAGTTCCACCCAAACAGTTTTCCTAACATGCCTCTCAGGTGTACCACTGGGACCTTATCTCCATCTGGTGTTCCCAAAGGCTCAGATTGGGCAGGACCTGCTCGGTTAGTGGAACCTCGGGTATTCACTAACCATGTGGCCTTTGGTAAATTAATCTCCCAGTTCTTAAAGTCCCCCACCAAGTGCTTTTAAGGTGGTTTTAGCAGGCCATTGCACCGTTCGACTTTCCCAGCCGCTGGTGCATGGTAGGAATATGGTACACCCACTCAATGCCATGTTCTTTTAGCCCAGGTGCTAACAAGGCTATTTTTGAAATGAGTCCCATTGTCTGACTCAATTCTCTCAGGGGTACCATGTCTCCAAAGGACTTGTTTCTCCAGGCCTAGGATGGTGTTCCTAGCAGTAGCGTGGGGCACAGGGTAGGTCTCCAACCACCCGGTGGTGGCTTCCACCATGGTCAGCACGCAGCGCTTGCCTTGGCGGGTCTGAGGCAGTGTGATGTAGTCAATCTGCCAGGCCTCTCGTACTTGTATTTGGACCATCGCCCCACCATACCAGAGGGGCTTCACCCGCTTAGCTTGCTTGATGGCAGCACACGTCTACAGTCATGGATAACCTGGGAAATACTGTCCATGGTTAGATCCACCTCGGTCTCGTGCCCACTTATAGGTGGCGTCTCTGCCCTGATGACCTGAGGCATCATGGGCCCATCGAGCCAGGAACAATTCTCCCCTGTGTTCCCAATCTAAGTCTATCTTTGACACCTCAATCTGTGCAGCCTGATCTACCCGCTCGTTGTGCCGGTGTTCTTCACTAGCCCGACTCTTGGGAACATGGGCATCCACATGGCGGACTTTCATGGGTAGCTTCTCTATCCGAGTGGCAATGTCTTCCACTCATCAGCAGCCCAGACTGGCTTTCCTCTACGTGGCCAGTCAGCCTTTTTCCACCTTTCCAGCCAGCCCCACAGAGCATTGGCTACCATCCATGAATCAGTGTAAAGGTAGAGCTTTGGCCATTTCTCTCTCTCAGCAATGTCCAAGGCCAGCTGAACAGCTTTGAGTTCAGCAAGTTGACTTGATCCACCTTCTCCTTCGGTAGCTTGTGCAACTTGTCCTGTGGGGCTCCATACAGCTGCTTTCCACTTCCGATTCATTCCCACGATGCGACAGGAACCGTCTGTGAAAAGAGCGTAGCATGTTTCATCTGCTGGCAGCTGGTTGTACGGTGGAGCTTCTTCAGCCCGGGTCACTTGCTTCTGCTCCTCCTCCTCAGCGAGACCAAAATCTTCACCTTCTGGCCAGTTTGTAATTACCTCTAAAATCCCAGGGCGATTCGGGTTGCCAATACGGGCGCTGCGCGATGAGGGCAATCCACTTGCTCCATGTGGCGTCGGTGGCATGGTGGGTAGAAGGAACCTTTCCTTTGAACATCCACCCCAGCACTGGTAGTCGGGGTGCCAGGAGAAGTTGTGCTTTACCTCTGACTTGTGCCAATTACCTCTGAGGCAGCTTGAACTCCTTCATAGGCAGCCAAGATTTCCTTCTCCTTGGGAGTGCAATTGGCTTCAGACCCTCTGTAACTTCTGCTCCAGAATCCCAGGGGTCGGCCTCGAGTCTCACCAGGCACCTTCTGCCAAAGGCTCCAGGACAGACCATGGTTCCTGGCTGCAGAGTAAAGCACATTCTTTACCT
>JAREIS010001320.1:0-30087 GCA_030060385.1 Muscicapa striata striata
GAGGGCGCCCCATGGTCCTGCCCTTGCATTGCACATCCCAGAGCCCAGTGCCGGAAGAGCTCCTGAGAATGAGGGACAGGATGGCTTGCCAGGTCTGGGGCTCAGGCCTTGTCCCTTGCATTCCTGAAACACATCCGGGTTTGCCTAGCACCAGAGACACCTTCCTTGTCGTCCCCACTTGTCATGAGTGCCTCCATTGTTCTGCTCCAGCTGGAACCTGGGACACTTTACATGTCATATCCCTCTGTGGAATCCATTACAACTTCAAGAAACTTCAGAGTTTCAATTTAACTTCAAGTCCTTGAGAAGTTCTTTATGCATTCTCTCAGGACTGGGTCTGATATAAACAGCACCAAATCCCAAGAGATCATTAAAAGTCCTTGTGCTGTGTCTGTGCTGTGAACTGGGCTCAGCTCCTGGCACAGAGGCACTCCAAGGCAAACCAAGAAAAGCTCAAAGACATTTCTGCTGAGGAGAGCTCTCTCCCAGCCCAGCAGGGCTGAGGGCACTGCCTGCAGGCACTGAGGGGACAGGAGCGAGCACAGACAGGCTAAAGGCAAGCAGCACTGGGGAGACATTGAGCTGAAACTTCACTTGGGGAAACATCTTGACAGCCCAAAAGATGGTGAGTCTGTGGGTGCAGGGCAATGTCCCAGTGCTCCTGGAGGATCTCCTGGGCCAGCAGCCCACAGCCTGGGAATGTGGTCAGGAGTGACTCTCTCCCAGTTTCTTCTGAGGCACAGGAGGAGGAGGAGGATGTGCTGCAGAGCAGGGGCCCTGGGCACTGTCAGAGGGACAGGAGAGGATACCCATGCCAGGGATGGCTGCAGGGCTGAAGCTGGGGCTGCAGCCAGGGCTGGCTGCCCTGCAGAGCAGCTCCTGCAGCCTCCGCCCTGGCCAGCCCAGGGCATGTGCCACCACAGGGCAGCCTGCCTGCTGGGAGCTCCTGAGGCGGACTGTGGGAGAAGGTGAGGGAAGGAACCTCATCAGGGCAGATTCCCCCTGCTGTGGAGATTGTGCTGCATGCCAGGGCTGCTCTCAGCTTTCTCCTCAAGGAAGGGAAAGGGCTGTCAGGTGGTCTGTGTCACTGGGACTCCTGCACTGTCCCACTGGGCATCAGCACATCTGCCTCAGATCTCCTCACAAGTGCCTCCTCACAGTGCTGTCTTCTCACAGCAGCAGCAGCAACACCTGGCTTGCAGCATCTGTTTGTCTGAGGAACCTGAGGCCCTGCTGGCAGGAAGATGCCCTGGGCAGTGCCTGTGCTGAGAGGGATGTGCAGGGCAGAGCTGAGCCCAGGGCTGGGCTGGGCCTGGCAGCACTGGCAGGGACAAGCCTTGGATAGAGAGAACAGCTCCAGTAGGCACAACTCCAGGCAGAGAGCCACACATCGGATACCTCCTTTCAGATGCCTAGGAAGAGAAGGTTAGAGAAACTGAGTTTGAAACTGGACCTTCTAAAGAGTCCTCTTTTTTTCCCAGAACATTTTAAGTGCAGTCATCAGCCACTTCCCTCTGCTGCCATTGGCACACACGCGGCAGCTGCAGCTCCTGCACTTCTGCCTCTTCCTGGGCATCTCCCTGGCTGCCCTCCTGGCCAACGGCCTCATCATCAGCGCCATAGCCTGCAGCCACCACCTGCACACCCCCATGTTCTTCTTCCTGCTCAACCTGGCCCTCACTGACCTGGGCTCCATCTGCACCACTGTCCCCAAAGCCATGCACAATTCCCTCTGGGACACCAGGAACATCTCCTATGCTGGATGTGCTGCTCAGCTCTTTTTCTTTCTGTTCTTCATTTCATCCCAGTATTTCCTCCTGACCGTCATGTGCTATGACCGCTACGTGTCCATCTGCAAACCCCTGCACTACGGGACCCTCCTGGGCAGCAGAGCTTGTGCCCACATGGCAGCAGCTGCCTGGGCCAGTGCCTTTCTCAATGCTCTGCTGCAGACAGCCAATACATTTTCCCTGCCCCTGTGCAAGGGCAATGCCCTGGGCCAGTTCTTCTGTGAAATCCCACAGATTCTCAAGCTGTCCTGCTCACACTCCCACCTCAAGGAACTTGGACTCATAGTGATAGGTGCTTTTCTGTATTTTGTTTTTTTTGTGTTCATGGTTTTCTCCTATGTGCAGATCTTCAGGACTGTGCTGAGGATCCCCTCTGAGCAGGGACGGCACAAAGCCTTTTTCACCTGCCTCCCTCATGTGGCTGTGGTCTCTCTGTTCCTCAGCACTGCCATGTTTGCCTACCTGAAGCCCTCCTCCATCTCCTCCCAATCCTTGGACCTCGCACTGTCAGTTCTGTACTCAGTTGTGCCTCCAGCCCTGAATCCCCTCATCTACAGCCTGAGGAACCAGGAGCTCAAAGTTGCAGTGGGGGGACTGATGACTGGAGGATTTCAGGGATATTAAACTGCTGGCCAATTTCTGCAAATTACTTGTAATAAAAGTCATCTTTCATACTTTTTCTTGGTTTGCTTGTGGGGTTATTTTTCATTTGTTTTAGTTTTATCATATTGTCCATTAAAAAAAGCCACTGTGTGTTCCATTCTTAATTTTGTTTCATATTCTCTATGGCCACAAAATATGTAAATGAAGGGCTGCACTCCTCATGGCTTTAAACAAACTAAAAGATTTCTCTCCCAGCAATATTTTTTCCAGAGATGTCCCTTTTATTTCCTTCTCGGGAGCTGCAGCAGCAATGTCTGTATGCAGACCCCAGCAGCAGCAGCACTTGGTGTTGCCAGTGCTGCTCCTGTGCCACTGCCCCGCTGCCCTCCTGCCCCTCATGTTGCTGCAGGGCCTGAGTGCTCTCGGGGCCAGGCACAGCCCTGGGGGTGGCAGTGCCAGGGCTGCAGCAGGGACAGGCCACGGGCACTGCTGGGGCAGCGCTGACACCTCAGGGCAGGGCCTGGGGGCTCCAGGCTCCTTGGCCAGTCTCTCTCCAGAACACTTGGCCAGGCCAATGCTGAGCAGAGAAAACCCCCGTGAGCAGCCCCAGGCTGGCCGTGGGCAGGCTGGGGGCAAACAGCATGGCTGGGGCTCTGCAAGGGCCCTGCAAGGGGAAGACTCTGGCAAGGAGCAGCAGAGCTGGGATTGATCCATCCCCACTGTGCTGGACACCCCAGGGCAGCGTCCCAGAGCGTCCTCATGCACCTGCCAACAACATCCCCCCTCTGCAGCCCTGGCCTTTCCCCCAGCTCACACATGTGCCGCATCCTTGCAGGCACAGACACGGCAGCACTGGCTCAGGAACCCCTGTTTGCATTGCACAGAGCAGGCGTCAGCACCGCCATGGTGCTGCTGTGGGGAGATGGAGCTGAGTGAGCACAAATGTCATCAGCCCCTGGGGCCAGCAAGGGCTGGGGGACAGCAGGGAAACCACTCAGGTTTGTCGTGGCCTCTGAAGTCAGCCAGAAAATTTGTTCCCATGAGCTGTGAGTTTCCTGTCCCACTGCAGATGTTGTTGCTCAGAGCCAAGGCTCCCTGGCAGCCATCTCCAAACTGCCCTGAGCATTTCTTTTGCTTCACCTTTGCTTTCTTTCCTCTCTCCTGATCCAGATTTCTTGATATTGCCGAACCCTGTTCTCCTCCCCTGAAAAAAGCCCATCCCTGTTTGCCCTTTTCTCTCTGGCCCCACTCTCCATTTCAGTTCCTCAGTTGGCACCATGGGAACATCCCTTGGGGAGCAGAATCATCCTACAAGTGCTTCAGGAATTGTCTGCAGGGTCCTGCAGTGGCTCATGCTGTTCCCTTGCCAGAGGAACCACAGGCCAGGTGGGCACATCTGGGCTGGTGTGTCTGGGTGTGGGGCTCCCTGTTCTGGGCAGTGAGGAGGGGCTGGAGAGGCTCTGCAGGACTGACAGGATGAACTTTTGGGCCTGTGAGGAGAAGCTGAGAGACCTGGGCTGCTGGACCTTCTGAAGAGGAGGCTCAGGGCTCATACAGCAGCTGCTCCAAGGATGGTTTCAGAGAATCATGGAATTTAGCAGGGCTGGAAAAGATTTTGGAGGTCATTGAGTCCAACCTATGACCTGACACCACCTTGTTTCCCCTGTACCTCCTGTTCCTAGGATAAACATCTCCAGCTCCCTCAGCAGCTCCTCACAGAACTTGTGTTCCAGATGCCTCACCACACTTGTTGCCCTTCTCTGGACAGACTCCAGCCCTTCCATGTCCTTCCTAAATTTGGGGGCTTAGAATTGGACACAACACTTGAGGTGCTGCCCAAACAGTGCCCAGCACAGGAGAAGAATCACTGCCCTGGTCCTGCTGGCCACACCATTCCTGATCCAGGCCAGGAGCCATTGGCATTCTTGGCCACATGGGCACACTGCTGGCTCATGTCCAGCCTGCTGTCTATCAATGCCCCCAGGTCCCTTTCTGCCAGGCTGCTGTCCAACCACTCTGTCCCCAGCCTGAAAAGGTGCAAGGGTTGCTGTGGCCAAAGTGCAGAACCTGGTACTTGGACTTGTTAAACCTCACCTCATTGGATTTGGGCCCTAGATCCAGCCTCAGCCTGTTCAGGTCCCTCTGCGGTGCTCTCCTACCATGAAGCAGATGAACATTCACAGCCAGCATGGTGTCACAACAGTTCCACAGGCCCTAGAGTGTCACAATGATCTCCATGATTCCATGAGGCCTCCCAGTGTCACAATGTCCCTTTGCTTCCATGGGAACACTTTGTGTCACAAAGTCCCTTGGTTCCTTGGTCCCCACAGTGTCACAATGTTATGTTGGTCCTGCAAGGCCCTGCATTGTCAGGGTGCATCCTTGGTTCCATGAGGTCTCGCAGTGCAGCAATGCTCTCCTTGGTTCCACAGTGTCACAATGGCCTCTTGGTCCTAGGGGCACCATGGTGTCAAATATGTTTCCTTCATTCCATGAGTCCCTGAGGAGCAACACTGGTCCCTTGGTTCCATGGGGCCCTGCAGTGTCACAATGGCCCCATCATTACACGAGGTCCTGCTCTGTCACAGTGCTCTGCATGGTCCCACAAGGCCCTGCAGGGTCACAGTGGCCTCTTGGTTCCATGAGGTCTCCGAGTGCCACCATGAATTCCTTGGTGCTACAGTGTCAAAATGGAGCCCTGGTTACACAAGATCCTGCAGTGTCACGAGGGACCCTTGGTTCCATGGGGCACCACAATGTCACAATTGTTCCCATAGTTCCAAGAATCCTTGCAGTGGAACAATGGCCCCTTGATTCCATTGGGCCCCGGGCTCTCACAAGGCTCTCCTTGGTCCCGCAGTGTCACAATGGCCCCTTGGTTTCACAAGGCCCTGCAATGTCACAGTGGCCTCTGTAGTTCCACGAGGACCCAGAGTGTCACAATGGACTCCTTGCTTCCATATAGCCCCACAGTGTCACAGTGGCCCCTTGGCTCTGTGATGCCATGTCATACACAGTGTCACTCTGTTTCTTTCAGTTCCACAAGGCTGTGCAGTGTCACAATGGCCCCTTGCTTCCCGAGGGCCCTGCAGTGTCACAATCATCACAGAATCACCCAGGCTGGAAAAGACCTTTGAGAGCATCAAGTCCAACCTGTGACCCAACACCACCTTGTCACCCAGACCATGGCACTCAGTGCCACATCCAGTCTTTCCTGAAACATATCCAGGGACGGTGACTCACCTACCTCCCGGAGCAGCCCAGTCCAATGCCAAATCACCCTTTTTGTGAAGAATATTTCCTAATATCCAGCCAAAACATCCCCTGGTGCAGCTTAAGTCTGTGTCCTCTTGTCCTGTCACTGTTCCCTGGGAAAAGAGCCTGACCCCCACCTGGCTGCACCCTCCTGTCAGGGAGTTGTAGAGAGTGATGAGGTCTCCTCTGAGCCTCCTCTTTTCCAGGATAAACATCCCCAGCTCCCTCAGCTGCTCCTCACAGCACTTGTGTTCCAGACCCCTCACCAGCCTTGTTGCCCTTCTCTGGAGGTGCTCCAGCCCCTCCATGTCCTGCCTAAGTTGGGCGCCCAGAACTGGACACAGCACTCGAGGTGCTGCCCAACCAGTGCTGAGCACAGGAGAAGAATCACTGCCCTGGTCCTGCTGGCCACACCATTCCCGATCCATTGGAGTCCCAGGGGTTGGATGAGGGAAATGCTGGGGAGGAGGTGAGGACAAAGTGTTATTGATTTCCAGCCTTGATGTGTCATGATTTTCATATTTATTTAGACTGTATTACAAGGTGCTGGGCATCATTATGCATTGGATCATACTGATATCAATCTAGAAACAAACAAAACAAAAAAACCACATTTTTCTCTGTGTTGTTTTCAGTATAGTATTCTCACTTTGAATACACTTCTGAAATCTGTCTAATTAAGCACAGAAGAACTGAAAACTTAAATCATTCCCAAGGGTTTTTCTTGTTCGGGTGTTTTCAATAATGTTTTTGAACCTTTGTCACTGAATTTCTCAACTGAAAAGCTAAAAAAAGAGGCCTCTGGAGTAGAAAAATTCATCAGCAACCTCCAAGTGGCTGAGGATCCATCCTCATCAGAGCAGGAATGAACAGGAATGGGCACAGCTTTGTGGCTGCCCCAGCTCTGGGATGGGCCCTTGGCCTGGAACAGGAGCAGCTCTGCAGGGCTCCAAGGCCAGGGCTGTTGTGCTGGCCTGGGCAGATGGGATGGCAGCAGGGGCTGCAGAGCTCTCAGGAGCTCAGGGAGAGGGGAGCAGGGCACACAGGGAGCCTCCTTTTGCCTTGGCCAAGCACCTTGCCCATGGCTGGGGCTGAGTCCTGTCTGAGCTGCAGCTGCTGCTGTGCCCTTGCCAGGGGCTGAGGCCGTGGGGCCACTGCCCAGAGCCCCTGGCCTGAGCAGAGCTGTGGGGCCAGAGCCGGCTGGGCTGTGCTGGGGAGAGGCCCTTGGTGCTGCACAGAGCTCAGGGCAGCTGGCACAGCTTGCAGGGAGCTGGGCTGGCCTGAGAGAGCCTGCCAGAGAAACCAGCAGTGTCCATCTCAGCCTGGCTGAGCGTGCAGGGGCAGGACTCAGCCCAGGCCTTGTGGGGCAGGGCCAGCGCCTGTGGAAGGCATTGGGAACAGGCAAGTGGGTGAGAGAGGAGGCTGCTCTGTGCCCTTGGTGGCATGCACAGAGCAGGGAGGGGGCCCAGGACATTTGTCACCACCAGGCTCTGTCCCCAGCTGTTGCCAGCCCTGGCTGCTCAGCCCAGGTTTGCCCTGGGCTGAGTTTGGCTGTGGCCCAGCTCCATCCTCCTGCGGGGCTCAGGGCCTGTTCCTGGCCATGGCCAGCCCTGCCCGGCCTCTCTGCTGGCCCAGAGCCCGGCAGAGCCCGGGGCAGGGCTGTCAGTGCAGGCCCACAGGTGCCACGGGCTGTGCAGGAGCTGGCAGAGGCTGCCCAGCAGGGAGGCCATGGGGCACAGAGCCCCAGGGCTGCTGTGGCACCACGGCACAGGGGCCGTTCCCTCCCGCAATGCTCCTGTCCTGGGCTGGGCCTGCACAGGTTCTGTGCCACCATGGCTGGGCCAGCAAGCTGGGAACAAAGGTCAGGGTGGCAAATCCTTCAGCAAAACCTCTTGGAGGAGGCAGTTTTGAGTGGCTCCATAGCTCAGGAATCCAAAAGAGAGAAGAAGCCACAGAGATCCTGCACAAAGGAGGGGATTTAAACCTCATTGCCTTGAGCTGCTTCAGACTCATTCTGGGGGACATGTTTCACCACAGAGTGGCCTGGGAAGGAAATTCTTTTCTCTTGTTTCCAAGCTGTGGCCTCCTGATATGTTGACAATTGACCCTTGGTTCATAGTGATTTCATTGGATCACAGTGGTCTCCTTGGTTCCATCAGGCCCAGATTTGTCACAATTGAACCTTCATTCCATTGTATCACAGTCCTTTCATGGATTCCATGATGCTGGGTCACAGTGGAGCCTTTGTTCATGCATTTCCATTGTGGCACAGTGGTCTCCAGCATTCCATGACGCCACAGTGCAAAACAGTGAGCACTTGATTCCATGAGTTTCCATTCCATCACAATGATCTCTTGGCTTCCACGAGGCCCTGCAGTGTCACTGGAAAGCCTTTGTTCCACCTTTCTCCATTGTGTCACAAATGGTCTCCAGTGCTCGATGTTGTTCATTTGTGCAACATGAAACAATGGACATTAGCTTCCATGTGATTCCACAGTGTAACAATGGTCTCTTGGGTTCCATGAGGCCCTGCAGTGTCACTAGGGAGGCTTTGATCCGTATTTTCCATTGTTCCACAGCAGTCTTCAGCGCTCTTTTGAGGCTGCAACGTGAAACAGTGGACATTTGATTCCACGTGAGTCCACAATGGTCTCCTGGGTTCCATGAGGCCACTGTTTGTAGCAATTAGGTCTTGGCTCAATGAGATTCTATTTTGTCTCAATGCTGTTGTGGATTCCATGAGTCCCCAATGTGTTTATGATTGAAACATGGTTCCCTAAAATTCCGTAGTATCACTTTTCTCTTCTGTGATTCATGAGGCTGTGCTGTGTCACAATGCTTCCTCCAAGGCTGGACATGTCCCAGTGGCACCGGGTTTCCATCAGGCCTCGCTTTGTCACAATCACAGTGGTCTCCTTGGTTCCATCAGGCCCAGGTTTGTCACAACTGAACCTTGGTTCTATGAGATACCCTTGTATCACAATCCTCTCTTAGATTCCATGAGGCCCCGCTGTAAAACTGTGGGCACTTGGTTCCATGAGTTCCTTTGCACTGTGTTGCAATGGAATCTTAAGCAACCAATGGTCAATTGTCAACACATCAGGCTCTCATAAAACTAAGGAGAACATTGTGACACAATGGATTCTCATGGAACCAAGGCCCCATTGTGACAAAGCACTGCCTGATGGAAACCTGGTGCCACTGGGACATGTCCAGCCTTGGAGGAAGCAAGTGTCCATTGTGACACAGCACAGCCTTGCGAATCACAGGAGAGCACAGTGACACCATGGAATCTTGGGGAACCAAATGTTGATAGTAAACACAGCGGGGACTTATGGAAGGCAGGAGATCATTGTGATGCTGCACTTTGTCACAATGGGGCCCTGCTCTGTGAGAATCCATTTCCCCACAATCTGCTGGGTTCTAAGAGGCCCCACTGTGTCACAACGGCCCCATGCTCCCATGGACCATGGCATGGTCCCACTTGCATCTGGGTTCCATGAGGCTGGGCTTTGTCACAATGGACACTGAGTTCCACATGGCCTGGCAATATCCAAGTAGACCCTGGCTTCCATAAGGCCCCACTCTGCAGTTAACACTTGGTTTTCCCAGGCTGCCTTGTGTCACAGTGCTCCCTTGGGTGCCATGAGGCCCTGCTGTGTCACAATGGACACTTGCTTCCATGAGACCCCATTGTGGCACAGTGCTCTCCTAGGTGCCATGAGGCCCTGCTGAGCAATAATGGAGCCTTGTTTCTACCAGGCTTGGCAATGTCCCAGTGGTACCTGTGTGCCATGAGGCCCCATATGGTAAAATTACAGCCCTGGGCTGACAACTGACCCCTGTTTCCTTGAGATTCCTTTGCACCACAATGGTCTCCTTTGTTTCAGGAGGTCACACTGTGAAACAGTGGACACTTGAATCCATGAGTTTCCATTCCATCAAAATGGTCTCTTGGATTTCATGAGACCCAACAGTGTCACTAGAAAGCCTTTGTTCCACCTTTTTCCATTGTGTCACAAATGGTCTCCAGTGCTCAATGTTGTTCATTTGTGCAACATGAAACAATGGACATTAGCTTCCATGTGATTCCACAGTGTAACAATGGTCTCCTGGGTTCCATGAGGCCTCTGTAGCAATTAGGACTCGGTTCCATGAGATTCTATTAAGTCACAATGGTCTCCTGCCTTCCATGAGTCCCTACTGTGTTTACAATTGATGCTTCGTTCCCAAAGATTCCGCAGTGTCATTGTGCTCTCCTGTGATTCACGAGGCTGTGCTGTGTCACAACAAACACTTGCTTCCTCCAAGGCTGGAGATGTCCCAGTGGAACAGGGTTTCCATCAGGATACACTTTGTCACAATGTGGCCTTGGTTCCATGAGAATCCACAGTACCATTACATTCTCTTTAGTTTTATAGAGCCTGAAGTGTTGACAATTGACCCTTGGTTGCTTGAGATTCCATTGCATCATGGTGGTCTCCTTGGTTCCATCAGGCCCAGGTTTGTCACAACAGATCCTTGGTTCTATGTGTTTCCATGACAGCACAATGGCTTTCAGCATTCCATGAGGTCTCGCTGTAAAACAGTGGGCACTTGGTTCCATGACTTTCCATCCCATCAGGATGATCTCTTGCATTCCATGAGGCCCTGCAGTGTCACAGTGGAGCCTTTGTTCCATGTGTTCCCATTGTGACACAATGGTTGCCAGCACTCTGTGAGGCTGTGCCGTGAAACTGTGGGCACTTGGTCCATGAGATTCCATGTTGTCACTCTCAGCAAAATCCATAAACGCCAGAGGTTTATGTCCAAAAAGGAGACAGAACACACCTTCAACTTTTTTTCAATAAAGGGAGAAAGTTCACTGGAGCACACGCTCATGGGGTTTTCTCTCTCAAGGTTTCAGAGGGCGCAGTCTCCTTTTATCCTAAATTCACAGCGGCATGTTGCCCTCTTCCTTTCCCCATTGGCCAAGGTACTAGGAAGGTACAGCCTTCCCAAATCGCCTGCCCCATATCCCCCCTTGAACCTGGCATTTCCCCCCTAGGTTCAGAAGTTCGGCCTTGTGTAGACTCTAGTCTCTTTCAGGACCCAAGCTGTCTGGGCCCAGTAACAAAGCTGCTGCCCAAAGTCAGTAGAAACGTTATGACCCATTTCAAAGACCTTAACACCCATCCCTTCACCCATCAAATGATTTGTAAAGACATTAGCACACATCTTTCCTCTCACATTGATGTTTCCTGTGATGGTGACAGTCTATTAAATCCAGCCTTTGGCCTGACCTCTCTGCTGTTGTAGTTCCATGGACAGAGGTTGTTGTCTGTTCCCCTTCCATGGCCAGGCCGATATTCAGCCATCTCCAGGACAGCAGGGCCCCACCCAACGTCACCGTGCCCTGGGTAGACAAAAACCATCGCTCCAAATGTCTCCCTTTCCTCCTTCTTCCCAGGCATTTGGGCCTGCCAGTGGGGTTTGCTGCTGGGTGACAGGGAAAAGGAGACCATATTGACACTGACGGGCATATAGAACCAAACATCCATTGTGACACTAAAGAACCTCACAGAACCAAGAGTCCATGGCCACACAACAGGGCCTTGTGGAACCAAGGGAGTCCAAAGGCCTAAAACTATTCTTGAGTGGATCTGCCTTGGGAACAGAAACTTCCTTGGTGGCAGCTTGGGCTTGGCACATGCTAAGGAAGGTGTCTGTTTGTAATGGGGAAACCCAAAAGTTTTAGATTGCTTCAGAAAAAGAAAAGGAAGAAAACCCATGTTGGCCTGAGTGCAGTCAGTTCACCAAACAAAGCAGGTCCCAGGTGAGTGAGGACAGACAGGATGGGGTTGGGGGATGTGAAGCAAGGTTGTCCACACTGGGTCAGACCTCAAGGCAGAGCTTCTCTGAGCAGGCCAGACCTCTTGTGGAGAGACCCTGTGTCAATATCAATCACAGAACTCTGCAATCAACTCTGCTCTAAAGAGAAATAGTAATAAAAGACATGCTTTAAAATAGAAACACTTATTTCTAAGAAGCTCTTTGAAATACTTCTCCATAACTGTAGAAAACACTTCCTAATGAACTGCACCAGACCAGAGAGAAATCAAGGCAGAGCCATGGTTTTGTCAGGACTTGCTTGATCCCAATGAGCCCCATGCTGCATTTGGTGTTGAGTCCTTGAACCTCAGGGCCTGAGAGGAGTCCAAATCAGAAATAAAACCCAAAATGAGATCCATCCCCAGCACAGGCTCCTCATGGACTCCTTGGAGGAGAGAACTGGGGGCCATGATTGAGCAAAAACATCTCAGAGAGTCAGAGAGGAAAGGAAAAAAGAAAGTACCTTAAAAAACTGAAGTACCTTGAAGCAGCTGAGCCCATCGGAGTGTTGTTACTGAGAAAGGTTCTCAAGAGACTAATTAAAGCAGATAATTGGAGGCAATGATTGCACAAAGCTCTCAGAGACTCCAACACAAAAGCAGAACTCAAAGTCCTTGGAAAAACCTGCAGTCCCTGGGAGCATGAAGGAGCCCCCAAGGGCCATTCCTGACCAAGGCTCCTCAGGGACTGTCCCAGCAGATCCCTGAGGCCACTGGGATGTGGGGGGATGGTGAGGGCAGGACAAGGGGTGACAGTGCCCAGCCTTGCTGGGGCTGTGCCAGGAGGTCCCAGTGGCTGAGGACAAGGTGTGTCCTCACAGCCCTTGCTGGCACAGACCCTGCTGTGCCCCAGGACACAAAGACTTGGCTTCTCTTTGTCCCCATCTGTCATCTGTGCCTCCAGTTCTCTGCTCTGATTGAGGCTTGGGAACAACTTCTCACTTGTGTTTCTCAGTGGGACCCATTAAAACTTGAAGAAACTTTGGAGTTTGATTCTCACTTGGAGTTCTTGAGAGGTTTCCTAACAAACCATGGCTCTGCCTTGATTTCCCTCTGGTCTAGTGCAGTTCATCAGGAAGTTTTTCAACTCTACTTATGGAGAAATATGTCAAAGAGTTTCTAAGAAGTGCGCATTCCTATTTTAAAGACTATTATTTACTGCTGATGTCTTTGAAGAGAGGTTATTGCAGCATTCTGTGGTTGATATTGATCCAGGGTCTCTCCTTAGGAGGTTTGGCCTGCTCAGAGAATCTGTGCCTTGAGGTCTGACCTGTGTGAGCAGCCTTGCTCCACATTGCCCAACCTCATCCTCTCTGTCCTCACTCACTGGGACCTGATTAGGTTGGAGAACTGGCTGCATTGAGAAAAAGAGATGTTTCTCCTCTATTTTTATTTTTATTTTTGAAGCAATCTAAAACTCCTGAGTTTCCCCATTACAAACAGACACACTCCTCAGGTGTGTGCCAGCCCAAGATGCCACCAGAAACACTGCAGAGCTGCTCTGGGCCAGTTTTGAGGGTGGATCATCATCCCAACCTGCGCTGGGCCACCACAAGGGGCTGTGGCCATGGACACTGCACTGACCCCACTGCTGGGTTTGGGTGCTACGGCAACTGTGAGAAGTTCAAGTTTCCTTGGAAACACTGGGGAGGACTGGGAAATACTGGGAACCCTGGGAACACTGTGGAAGACACTGGGGCATAGTGGGAGTGATACTGGAGTGGACTGGGACATACTGGGAAACAGTGGGAACTCTATGGGAGACACTGGGATATGCTGGGTGTGATACTGGGGAGGACTGGGACAACCTGGAAACACGGGGAATGCTGGGGTTGAGGGAATCCGGGTGGACTGGGATGGACTGTGGGGGTGCACAGAGACACATTGGGACATACTGGGACATACTGGGAGTGATACTGGGCAATACTGGGGCAAACTGGGGATACTGTGAGTGAAACTGGGGGATACTGGGACAAACTGGGAACACTGTGGGGAAGACTGGGACACAATGGGGCGTACTATGGATGATGCTGGAAGAAACTGGAAGGGAATAGGAATGAACTCAGGTTTATTGGGAGGGACTGGGGTGTACTTGGAGGGCATGTAGGGGCACTGGAATTGCGCTGGGGTGTATTTGGGATGAACTGGTCTTTACTGGGAGTGACTGGAGGGGCACTGGAAATGTACTGGGCTGTACTGGGGAATAACTGGGCTGGCCTGGGAGGGACTGGAGGGGTTGAATGGGCTGCTCCTGCCTCTGCCCATCACTGCCCACAGCCAATCAGCGCCGGGGATTGGGGACGCAGGGGCGGTGCCTGGGGTCGGTGCCATCTTTTCTTTTTGCCTACAACTCCCATCATGCCCCACAGCCCGATTTTGCCCCATTGGAGCTGGGACTACAACACCCGTCATGCCCCCTGCCCCACAGAACCCCTGGTATCCGCCTTCCACATGTCCCGTTAGTGTCCCCCAGACCCTCCAGGATTCCTAAGTGCCCCCTCAGCACCCATTTGGGACCACCTCAAAAGTGTCCACAAATCCTCTGAATACTCCAAACCTCATGGATGCCCGTTACAGCCACTTCTGGGAATTCATCTCCTCTCATCCCCAGCAGCTTCAGAATCCCTCATAACACATTTCTGCTCCTAAAACTCCTGCCTTGCCCCACGCCTTAAAGAGCCCAGTTAGAGCTCCCCAAGCTCCCCCCAAGTGCTCCTGAACCATATACGTTCCTCCCTGAGGACCTCTAGTAAAAGCTCTGGCGCAAAAGTGCCCCCCAGGTGCTTTCCTGGACCCCAAAACACCCGATTCGAGCCACTTCCAGGACTACAGCTCCCATCATGCTCCACTGTTCCTGTACAGTGCCATTCCAGCCTTGACTTCATTTCCCATCATGCACTGCGCCACACCGAGAGACATTGCAGCTGTGCCGAGAACTCCCGTGATGCTCTGCGGTTCCATTAAACCGTATTATTCCTGCACCTAACAACTCCCATCATTTCCCGCGCCCCAGAGAGGCCCATCAGAGCCCCCAAGTGCCTGCCTGGACCTCAAAGGGCCCCAGATTCCCCTTCCTGACCTCTAGGTGCCCCCCTGGAATTCCAGCTGCCACTTCGATGCCCAGATTTTCTCTCAGGATCCCTAAGTACTACTTCAGCACCCTCTCACTGCTCCTAAGTGTCCTTCTGACCTCAACTTCCTTCCAAATTCCATCCCCAGACCCAAACCACCCCAAATGTGCCCCAGAAATGTCTCCATTTACCCCCGAAGTGGCCCTTGTTACCATGTGTGAGAAAAAATGATTAAAAGAATACAAAAGGACTAATAAAAAGACTAATTAGCATGAAAAGGAAGAAATCAATAGCCAGTAGTGGTCAATTAATTAATGAAGCAATGACCAATAATTTTTTTGATTGCTAAAAATGTATAAAGTTTTTAATATGAATATTTCTAAAAGGCAATAAAAATAATAATATTATAAATATTAAAAATACATATAAAACTTTAAAAAATATATATCTATTTTAATTATAAAGAAAATCCAGTAATTTTCTTTAATGTTTTAGGATGTCACTCGCAAAAGGTGGGTGATGTCAGACATGGTGAGGTTGGAGTAGAAGAGCAGGTTGTCCAAACAGGGCCAGCCCTCAAGGGGCTCATTCTTCTCTGTGCCCAGACCACTTAAGGAGACATCCAGCATCAACATCACCAGGCAATGCTTCTGGGAGCACTGATTCAGGGAGGGGATCCCAGGATAAAAGAACTTCCCTGTCCAAGAGAGGGCTGTGACTGTGACCCCTGAGTTGTGTTTCATTGTGCAGTTTGTTGAGAATTGTGGGTCAGACAAGTGTATAAGTGGAAGATCTTTGCACCAAGTTACTGCTAGGTGAAGCTCCGGAGCTGGGATAAGGTTAAAAGGCATTAAGAGGAAAAGAATTTTCAGTATGGGGGCAAGTGAAAGCAAAGGGGCTCCTAAAGGTAGTCCTTTAGGATGTGTTTTTGGCATATTGGAAAGAGCTGGTAGATCATAAGAATACAGAAACTAAAAAGAGAGCTTATTAAGTTGTGTACACAGTGGTGGCCACTTTATAAACTTGAGGAAGGGCGAAGTGGCCCCCATCAGGAACGTTGGACTATAACACTCTGGTACAGCTGATGCTTTTCCTGAGGCATGAGCAGAAATGGCATGAAGTTACTTATGCTGACATGTTTTTCACCTTTAAGAATCACCCTGAGTGGCAAAGGGCTTGTGGAATTTAATCACCCTCTGACCGTTTAGTGTTGGCTCTCGAGAAAGATAATAAAGCTAATAAGGAAAACGCAAGAAGTGTTGCAGCACATGCTCAATAAATCAAAGGTGTACACATCCTAACAAAGTATATTGTATGAAAACTCAAGAAGAAGAGAAAAAAATTAAACCACCCCCAACTCCAGAAACACAAGCGCCAACCCGACTGTATCCACCTATTTTATGTTATGCTATTTTATGTTTATGCTATTATACAAAATTCCTCTCAAACTCCTTCTGAATTTCTAGACCAGGTGTGAGAGGCAATGCGTCAACACACCACCCTGGATCCTGAATCAGATGAGGAATACAGTAATGGTAAACTTGTTTTGAGGGCAATCTACAAGTGACATCAGGTGAAAGCTCCAGAAGATGATGAGTCCCAGCAAGTCAGAACTTGGAGACTTTGCTAAATGAGGCATGGAGAGTGTCCAGCAATCGAAAAGAGGTGTAAACCAGGGACAAAGAAACTAGTAGCAATAATACAAGAAATATAAAAAGGCGACTGGCACGACCAGAAAAGCAAATTTTTGCAAACCATTAAAGTATAAATTAGGAAAACAGTATGGAATTAATTGATTTTTGTATATGCCTAATGCTCTGTCTGCACTTTTGGGCAGGCATCTGCCTAGAGCAGCTGGAAGCAAAGATAATATTTAAAAATGGGGAAATTAATTTGAGGTAAAAGATCAACAATATGTGAAATTGTTAAGCTTAATGCTAATAACAAAAAAAAAAAAGAAGTTGAAAATGAAGAAGAAATTATTAAGAAAATAAAAGATCAGGTGTTCCCTGGAGTGTGGGCCTCTAATATACCAGGGAGAGCAAAGAATGCTCCACCAGTAAAAAATCCAGCTTAAAGAAGGAGAACAATCGGTAAGGGTCAAACAATATCCCTTGAAAAGGGAAGACAGAGAAGGAATTAGCCCAATCATTGAAAGCTTTTTGCAAATAGGACTATTAAAGAGTGTCAATCTAATTTTAATACTCCTTTTCCCCCTGAAAAAAGCCTGAAGGATCATACAGGTTAGTACAAGATTTAAGAGCTGTTAATAAGATAACTGAAGATTTATACCCAGTGGTTCCTAACCCTTACACTTTGTTAACATTTTAACACCTGAACTAACCTGGTTTGCGGTTTTTAGATTTGAAGGATGCTTTCTTTTGCCTCCCTCTCCATGAAGCCAGCCAGAAAATTTTTGCATTTTGAATGGGACAATCCCAAAACTGGATGGAAAACTCAGCTCACATAGTGTGTACTCCCAGGCGTTCAAGAACTTCCCTATCATATTTGGAGAACAGCTGGCAAAGGATTTAGAGTCTTGGGAACCCCCAGCAGGAGAAGGACAGCTGCTTCAGTATGGGGATGACCTCCTAATAGCCACCCAGACCCAAGAGGCATGTGTGATTGGACAATAAGCTTCCCTAAACTTTTTGGGCCTGCAGGGTATTGGGTATCCCAAAAAGCCCAGGTGGTGAAACAAACAGTGATTTACCTGGGCTAATGAAGTGAGTGCTGGACAAAGGACCTTGGGGCAAGACCGCAACGAAGCAGTATTGAAAACCCCAAAACCCCAGACAGTAAAAGAACCGAGAACCTTTCTAGGCATGACGGGGTGGTGCAGACTGTGGATTTACAACTATGGATTGTTCGTGAAACCCCTGTATGCCTTAATCACAGAAGGAGCAGGGATCTTCCCAGTGGACAACAGAAACAACACAAGCCTTCAACCAACTAAAGGAGGCTCTATATCAACTCCAGCCCTGGGACTTCCAGATCAGGAGTATGGGAAAACCAGTGATCCACGACTGCCTGGAGACCGTGAAACCACCTACTCAGTGCACGATCTGAAAGACACTCCGGAGGTGGGGACTGGTTCACTGATGGGACAGCTAATATCATGAAAAAGACATGCTGAGTATGCAGTAAGACAAGCAGAGTAAAGACAGGAATTAAAAACTGCACAAAAGCTGAAATATTGCTCTAAGCCTGGCTGAAAGAGGAAGAATCAACATTTATCAGACTCAGGCATTTGAGTTCATGCACAGAGCTTTTGGAAAGAGAGACTGCTGACTCAAAGGAAAAATATAAGCACAAGATAAAACTGATTAGACACCTGCTGGATCTATGGGAGAACGAAGAGACGAGAGCTGTCTCTCGGCTCTCCAATGAACTGTCTGTATTTTGCTTTGCACGAACTGTATTATAAAAGCCACAGCTTTCTTAATAAACTGCACTCTTCTCTGCATCAAGTAAGATGCCATGTGTGCATCCCTTCCGCCTCCGTAACCCTCTCAGGCAGCACATTTGGCTGTCCCACCGAGATAACAAATTTTGGAGCTCCCACCGAGAAAACAACATTTGGGGGTGTCAGCCGAGATCGCACTCCAGCGGATCGGGATTGCTTTCAGCATCTCTGACCGACGAACAGCACCGAAAAACTCGGAGCTGACAGCCTGCATACCAGGCTGAATCCCGGAAAACCAGACTGCAACCTGGGGCCAAGACCGGAGCCAGAGACGGCCGGAGTCAGAGAGCCATCTGGGACATTCAGTGAAAATCGCAAAAGTCATCGGCTTTCCTGCTCTCCCACCGAGAGAGCACGAGCAGTGCGGAGCGCGGAGCGGAGCGGGCCGAGCGGAGCTGCCATCTCTCATCGGCACACCGCAACCTGACAGCGGAGCCGCGAGCAGCCTGCGACCCTTCTTCCCCGTGGAGAGGTCTTTTTCCCCCACCCCTCCCAGCATAGCAGCTAGGTGGGAAATTCGAATAATGGGGATTCATTTATCTAAACAAGAGGAAACTGATTTGATTGCCTTGTTAACTTGGGCGAGAGAGCATGGTTTTGGAGGAGGCAGGAGAAGTTTTTTCTATGGACAAATGGGGAAGAATTAGGGACCTCTTGGACAGCCCTGGAAGGGGGATGTCCAGCCGCCCCCTGATGCTCACCTGGACAACAATTAATCAGTTTTTGGAAGAGGAGACGGGTTTTGAGCGGAGCAAACAGACTCAGAACAGAGCGAGGAAGAATCTGTCTGCTATCCTGGCCACACCACCTTAACGGCGCCGGGCAATGCCTCGCAGCAGCCGCCGGCTGGGATCAGCCCCCCTGCAGCCCGCGCTGCCTGAGGGGGCGCCCCGCTCTGGGGACGCTGCTCGCTCCTGACAAAGAGGTGCATCGGCCTGCCCCCACCGGCCGGGCCACGCTGATCTGCCTACTGCTGGGCCAGTGCCACCCCGAAAAGGTGGGGTTGTGCTGGCCCCTCCATCCGAGATGCTGGCTGACCCCACCCGCCTGCAGAGAGGGAGCTGTCGGCACCGCCACCGCAGAGAAGGAGGGTGGTGCCCTCCCCTCCTCTCCGTGTCGGAGCTCGCCTGCCTGCCCCGGCAGGGTCTCAGCGCCTGTCTCTGCCCGCAGAGGCGGGCTCGCCCTCTCTCCTTTCCTCAGCCCCGTCCGTGCTCGCCCGGGAGCAGTGCGACCCCAGGGCTGCTCGTAGCCGGAGGAGCTCTGCCCGCCTGGCCGTCAGAACGGACCCTCCCCTGGCATTTCCAGCCGCTTCGCCGCTTCCACCCTGTGCTGACAGCACCGATAGCTTTGTCTTTATTTTAGAGGGGAGCAGCAGAGGCTGGTTTCATTCCTGCAGTGGTCAAGGGAGGAGGGAAGGCTGGGACAGATGCCTCTGATACCCAAATCAGAGAGACTCAGAGTTTTCCTGTGCCTGATGCTGTCTCTATGATAGAACAGCAGATTGGAAAAAGAGAAAGAAAGTATCCTGTTATTGTGAATCACCTTGCCTCATTTCAGGCTTCAGATGAGACACGCCAGGTCCTTCCTGCTGACCTGCAAGGTGTCCACCCTGACCTGCACCAGGGGCACAGTGTGATCACAGCTCAGCCTTCACTTCTGACCAGCTCACCAAACACCAACCAGATGAAAACACTGAGCAGATCATCCCTCTACAAGCAGGAATGGACATTTATCTGTTCATGTTGGAACTGTCAATATAGTTTTCATTGTTATAATTAGATGCACTTCAGTTACCTGAAAAGGTAGCTATTATGCACATCAAAGCACATCCAGAAGTGAGCTCAGAATTGGAAGAAGGAAATATGCTGGTTGACAGAGAGGCAAAAGGCGCAGCCAAAGATGAGGTACCCAATGAAATAGTCGAGGCAGCATTAATTCCAGATGGAAAGATCTCTATTGAAGGTAAGCCAGTATATAACAAAAAGGATAAAAAACTTATTAAGGAAGAAGAAGAAATTTATAACAAGGAAGGGTGGGCTGTAACCAAAGAAGGAAAAGTTGTAGTACTTTCTTACTTGTTGTGGTCACTAGTGCTAAAAGAACATGAGAAAACATTGGGGAATGGACGCCCTATACAATTATTTAAAGGATAGAATTCTGGCTAGAAAATTACAAGGCACAGTAACACAAGTAACTCGTCAGTGTGGTCTTTGCCTCCAAACTAATCCTATAAACTTTCCAAAGCCTGCAGTTGGATAAATTGGGAAAGGTTGTGGACCTGGGCAGCAATGGCAAATTGATTTTACGGAATTGCCCAGGAAAGGGGGGTATCATTACCTATTAGTGTTAACAGATACCTTTTCAGGATGGCCAGAAGCCTTCCTTACCCGGACTGCTAAGGCCCAAGAGGTGACCAAGGCATTGTTACAAGAAATAATACCACGTTTTGGAGTCCCAGAGAGAAATTGGAAAATATGTGGCTGGGGCCACAGCAGAGAATTAGGTGGCCAGTACATGCTGTACAACCTGGGGATTATGTATATGTTAAGCCTTTTGCAGAGAAGACTTTGGAACCACAGTGGGAAGGATCATTGCAGGTACTCCTCAGAACCTTCACAGCAGTCAAGATCAAAGAACAGAAGGCTTGGATCCATCACTCCCAAGTGAAGAAGGCTCCTGAAGAAATTTGGAAAATTGCACCAGGCGATGAAGACCTGAAGCTGAAATTCACCAGAACAGCGAGTAATGAACTTACAGCTATCATGGACATAATGCAAATGGTTGTGACCCTTGTGGTCATTGCCATGACTACAATAAGAGTCAAAGCAACACCGCACCAGTACAATGTAACCAGGATTTATCAATGCCAAAGGAAAGCTTACGGTCCCTACTCTCGTAGGGCTTTAAGCAAAATGTTAAGGGTCACGAATGTAAGCATGTGGGAAGAAAGGAATGTTTGGGGATGTGAATATGCATTCGTACAGGATGGGTTCCATGAGGCTCACCATCCACCCATGGAACTAATCCAAGTTGGTCCTGGAGGCTGTGACAAATGCTTGACCACATGTCCTGAATTTAGACTTAAAATTAAAGGATGTGCAGCAAAAGGGTTTGATCTTGATTTTAACGTTACTCAATATTGCATTGAGTTTCACAAAATCAAAGGCAAATCAACCCCACCAATGTCAGAGAGGGCTGTAACGATCCAGACTCCAATTATTTCAAAGAAAAGGGAACAACCTATTATTCCCACAATTACTAAACTGGACCATATGCTATCAAGAAAACAGGAATTCAGAGACAGCTAACTAACCCAGAATGGTCTCTGAAGTGAGTAGAAATGGAAATGCAGGTAAATGTTTCTGCCATTTGGCCAGAATGTGCCCCATTTCTCAAATCTCCTTTTAGGGAATGCACTACTTGGCTTCAAAACCATATGCCCACTAGTTTTAAGAAAAAGAGAGACCTCACTGGGATATTAGGAACAGGATTGGGAGTTTCAAACACAATGGATTCGGAGGTGTTAATGAACAAATTGACTGTGATGGGAAGTGATTTAGTTAAATTACGGCAGCCTTTGCAATCTTCTTTATTAGCACTAGGGAACAATCATTGGAAACTGACCAAAATATTACCAAAATGGGAAAATATAGAAGAACAAGATCATGAGGTAATAATTAAAGCCCTAGGCACAGTTAGTGTGAACATTTCTCTGGCTCTTGAATGTACCCAAGCACAAATGTGGATGCAGTCAGTGGCTGCCGCAATCATCAGGGAAGGTGAAGAAGGGATATTCCCTTCTGAAATTTGCAAAATTGTTTGGGACAATGCCTCTGATATGGAAAGAGAGCTTAAACCTTGGTGGGTTTTGGTTAATTTTACCTATGACCCTGATACAAATACAGTGACAAATTTTGTTTTAACCATACATAGTGCATCTGTGAGCTTAATACATCCTATAGTTTCTCTAGGACTAAAGCATGAAGGGACTGTATTGTATCCTGAACATAGAATGTGGGCATGAGAAGCTGAAGGAAAATGGCAGACCATTAACCTAGAGCCCTGTTCTATGAGAAAACAATTGGGATATATATGTGAAGGAACTTTAGAAAATGACCAAGATACCTGCCTGGACACGGACCAAAGCATTTGCCACTTTGAAATGCATCTAACCAACCAGACAACTTCACTTGTGTATATAGAACAAGGTTGTGTCTGTCTCAGAACAGCATGTCCCACCATAATGATAGACAATCAAATCGTGGATGAGACTCAATTCAATTTATGTATTTGCAATTTTGCTAAAATCAAAGGATGCGACTTTTCCTATTAGGCACCTGTAATATCACATCAGTACATAAAGGCAAACCTGGTTACTGTGCAAGAAATATTGCCTGCGCCTCTAGGTATGAATTTAACCCTAGTTGCCAGCTACTGAACCATCAGGAATTAAGAAACATTTTAAAAGAGATCCAAGATGCAGGGAAAAGGACTTTGATCATGACACAGAGATCATAAAAGGGGTTTTTAAAAGATTTGAAGAACATCTGTCTCATCATTGGTGGGATGTGCTATTTGGGTGGTCACCAACTGCAACTGGTTTGCTTAATGCCTTAATTCACCCAATCGCTGTGCTGCTTATTTTAGTTGGTATAAGTTTGATTTTATCTATTGCTGTACTTGTTTGGAATTGGAGGATACTATGACAAGTGGCAGACTAGGCATCGCTATCAGAGGCGTATGGCTTAGTCTTAAGAAATCGCCGCCATGCGTCTTGGATAGATGAAAAAAAAATCCCCATAATGAGTAAAAGAATTTACTCATTTCAAAGGAGAAGTGGGGAATGAAAGACCAATCTTAGAAAACTAGAATTTTAGTTACCTTGCTGAAAATAATTAAAAGTTAGAAGTTAGAAGTTAGAAGGGAGTAGTTATCTGAAACTTTAAAAATTTATTGTCTGTCATTTCATGTTTGCTCAGCTGTGCTTACAATCAGAAAAGATGAAACTAGTGAGCAGACCTGAAGGAACACAGACAATGCAACCAGAAACCCATTCTTTGAGAAACTGGACTATTCCCAGAAATCATTAGTATTGTCATTGATAGAAAAGGTCAAGAGTTTAGGGTGAGGAAGACTTGCCCTACTTCCTCCTCTTAAGACCCCTCCCCATGAAAATGATCCCAGACCTAATCTAAGAAGTCAATCACACATGCTTAATAGCCATTCAAGCTAATTACCATGGGAAGCGGGAGATGGGAAGGGCTATTATTATGAATATGTATTTGTTTGAATCCTTTGCTAATAAATAGACTTTGTAATCACCTGTGATTTTGCAGTGCTTATCAAAGGATGACCTCACACTGCTGCCCAGCCCTGAATAAACATACACTTTCTAACTTAAAATTGTTAGAGAGTCTTTTGTCCGTCACCGTTGAGTATCGGTATTAGACCAGTACTCATATTTTGGTAAGTCTGAACCTTGGAGGATGATGGGTGCTGAAGTCCCGGAAGTGCATCTTGCGGAGACTTTGGGTCCAGGAGGGCATTTCGGGGACACTTTTGCCTCTGAACGGTGATTTCAGGTTCTCAAGGGTCAACATATATGGTTCAGGAGAGCTTGGAGGGATCTTGGGGAGCTCTAACCAGGCTCTTTAGAGCACGGGACACAGCAGGAATTGTAGGCAACTGACTGGGTTATGAGGTGCTCTGAGCTCACAGGGGATGGCAGGAGATGAATTCCCAGAAGTGGCTGTAACGGGCATCTGTGGGGTTGGGAGCATTCAGGGGATCCTTGGACGCTTTTCAGGGGGCGTCCTGAATGGGCACTGAGAGGGCACATAGGGATCCTGGAGAGTCTGGGGGACACTTACAGGGCAAGTGGGGGGATACCAGGGGTTCTGTGGAGCGCAGGGCATGACGGGCGTTGTAGTCCCGGCTACAATGGGGCTCCATCGGGCCGCAGGGCATGATGGGAGTTAGAGGCAGAAAGAAAAGATGGCGCCGACTCCAGGCACCACCCCCGAAGCACCGATCCCTGGCAATGAACCTCCTTCGTGGCACCTTGGGCTGGCACACACCTGAGGGGTGTGTCTGTTTTCAGTGGGGAAAATTAGGAGTTTTAGATTGTTTTAAGAAAAAAAAAGGAAAACTTCTCTTTCCCTGAGTACAGGTAGCTCTGCAAGCAAAGCAGGTCCCAGGTGAATGAGGACGGACAGGATGGGGTTGGGGAATGTGGAGCAAGGTTGTCCACACTGAGTCAGACCTCAAGGCACAGCTTCTCTGAGCAGGCCAGACCTCCTGAGGAGGGACTCTAGATCAATACCAATCAGAGAATGCTGAAATCACGTCTGCTCTAAAGACAGCAGTATAAAATACAACCTTTAAAATTAGGATGTGTATTTCTCAAAAGCTCTTTGAAGTATTTCTCTGTAATTGGAGTTGAAACCATTCCTGAAGAACTGCAGCAGACCAGAGGGAAATCAAGGCAAAGCCAGGGTTTTTTAGGAAACCTCTCAAGAACTGAATCATAATCAAACTCCAAAGTTTCTGATAATATTCATGGGTCCCACTGAGGGACACAACTGAGAAAGTGTCCCCAGGTTCAGTTAGCACAGGAAATTGAAGGCACAGATGACAGGTGGGGACAAAGAGAAGGCAAGTCTTGGTACCCAGGGCACAGCAGGCTCTGTGCCACCAAGGGCTGGGAGGAGACACCTTGTCCTGAGCCACTGGGGCCTCCTGGCACAGCCCCAGCAAGGCTGGGAACTGTCACCCCTTGTCCTGCCCTCAGCATTCCCCCACATCCCAGTGGCCTCAGGGATCTGCTGGGACCAGTCCCTGGGGAGCCTTGGTCAGGAATGGCCCTGGGGGGCTCCTTCATGCTCCCAGGGATTCCAGGTGTTTTTCAGGTCTTTGAGTTTTGCTTTTGTCTTGGAGTCTCTGAGAGCTTTGTACAATCAGGGCCTCCAATTCTCTCCTCCAAAGAGTCCAGGAGGAGCCTGTGCCAGTGATGAACCTCAGTGGGACTAAAATTGAAACTGTATGAAAAAAAGAAACTCCCCAACAATATCTTCTCATTGTATCTAGGCATTACTTTCTTCTGGCCAGGATGTTTTTGTGGCCAGCATGTGCAATAGAAATTATTCCACCCACACATGCCTGGTTTGTGCAGTGAAAATCATTCCATCACACATGGTTTTTTACTATGCTTTCCACATATTTATACAGACAAACCCAAAGAAATTCACGTTCATTTACCTTAGATTACACAATTCTTAGTATTAAGTTTCCTATCGGTGATTGATTTTTTTGCCTCTGAAGAGAATTACGTCCTCATTCTTTGATTGTTTTACCAATCCTTTCCCAGACCAGGTGCCTCCAACCACACTGGGTGTGATGTTTGTTAATATCAATTTACCTCCTGTGGATCTTCTGGTTACTCCCAATCTGTAGATATTAAACTCATCAGGCCTCACCCAACCTCAGTGAACAAAGTCTTTTGAAGGGAAACTTCAATTCCCCTCCTTCTGGGTAAAGACAAACAAACCCCTGATTGAAGTTACATCAAAAAAATTGAAATTTGTATCATTTGCAACAATTCCATTAGGTTCTGTATCACAATGCTCACCTTGGCTCCATGCTGCCACACAGTGTCACATCAGTCCCTGGGCTCCACAAAGCCCTGCAGTGTCACAATTACCTTTTTGTTCCATGGGGTCCCACAGTGTCACAACTGTCCCTTCATTCCATGAAGCCCTGCAGTGTCACAAAGGTCTCTTTAATTCCATGAGACCCCACAGTGTGACAACGGTCCATTGGTTCCATGTGTCCCACACTGTTACATGAATCCTTAGTTCCATGGGGTCCTGTAGTGTCACAATGGACTCCTTGGTTCCATGGTGCCACAGTTGTCACAATTTCCATGGTACCACAACTGCCCTTTGGTCCCACAAGGCCCCACAGTGTCACAATGGCCCCTTGCTGCTGTGACACTGTGTAGTGTCACAATGGTCTCCATGATTCCATACTGCCCTGCAGTGTCACAATGGACCATTGGTCACTGAGAGCCCACAGTGTCACCATGGCCCCTTGGTTCCATGGACCCCACAGTGTCACTGTGGTCCCCTTGGGCCACAAGGCTCTGAAGTGTCACAATGGCCCTTTGGTTCTATGAGGTTTGGTTGAGTCATAATTCACTCCGTGGTTCCACAAGGCCCTGCTGTGTCACAGTGCCCATGGTTCCATCAGTTTCCATAGTGTCACCATGGTGTCCTTGGATCTGCAGGATCACAATGGTCTCCTTGATACCATCCTGCTCCAATGTCTCAATGGTTTTTTGGTTCCATGAGTTTCCACAGTATTACAAGTGTCTTCCTGGTGCCATGAGAATAAAAAAAATCTGCATAAACATTGAGCAACACCTGCTTAATACACCTGGGAACATCTATCTGCATTCAGATTAAGAGTTAAAGATGAGAGAATGGCACCAGCAGCTTCCATCTGCAATGGAGACCCAGGGAAAGGACAGGAACAGAGAATTCAGCTGAAAGACTCAGAGAATTAACAGAATCACAGAATCACTAGGTTGGAAGATCAAGATCATCAAGTCCAACCCCTGCCTAACACATTCATATGGCACTGAGTGCCATGTCCAGTTTCTTTTTTTAAAACACATCCAGGGATGGTGTCTCCACCAACCCCTGCGCAGATAATCCAGTACTTTATCACTCTTTCTGTAAAAAACTTTTTCCTAATATCCAACCTATATTTCCCTTGGTACAGCTTAAGACTGTGTCCTCTCATTCTGTCAGTTGTTGCCTGGTGAAAGAGATCAACTCCCACCTGACCACAACCACCTTTCAGGAAGTTGTAGAGAGTGATAAGGTCACCTCTGAGTCTACTTTTCTCCAGAATAAACATCCCCAGCTCCCTCAGCCACACTGCACAGGAGTTGTGTTCCAGACCCCTCACCAGCCTTGTTGCCCTTCTCTGGTCATGCTCCAGTCCCTCCATGTCCTTCCTAAATTGGGGGGCCCAAAACTGGACAAAGCACTCGAGGTGCTGCCTCACCAGTGCCAAGCACTGCCCTGGTCCTGCTGGCCACACCACTCCTGACATAGGCCAGGAGCCATTGACCTTCTTGGCCACCTGGCCACACTGCTGGCTCAGCCTGCTGTCCATGAGTGCCCCCAGCTCCCTTTCCACCTGGCCACTGTTCAGCCACTCTGTCCCCAGCCTGAAGCACTGCAGGGGTGGTTGTGGCCAAAGTGCAGGACCCACCACTTGGTCTTGTTAAAGCTCAACTTGTTGGATTTGGGCCCTGGATCCAGCCTGACCAGGTCCCTCTGCAGAGCCCTTCTACCCTCCAGCACATCCACACTCACACCCAGATTGGTGTCATCTGCACATTTGCTGATGGTGGACTCAATGCCCTCATCCAGATCATCAATGCAGATATTGAAATCCACACTGGCTGGCTCTGATCCCTCACCCATCCTGTAGGTGCCCTGTGATGGCACTCAAGGTGATCTGTTCCATCACCTTGCTGGGCACCCAGGTCAGGCTGGCAGGTCTGGAGTTCCCCAGATCCTCCTTCCAGCCCTTCTTGGGGATGGGCTCACATTGGCACCTCCAGTCCTCTGGGACCTCCCTGGTGAGCCAGGACTGATGGTAAATGATGGAGAGCAGCTTGGGGAGCTCATCCAGCAGCTCTCTCATCCCCCGAGGATGGATCCCATCTGATCCCAGAAACAGCTGTGAGTATCTGAGTAGCTCAGCAGGTCCCCAGCTGCCTCCTCCTGGATTACAGGGGTCTGTTCTGCTCCCTGTCTCCATCTAACAGCTCAGGAGGACACGTCAGCACGATAACCTGTCTTACTGATGAAAACTGAGGCAACAAAGGGGTTAAGTACCTCAGCTTTTCCTCATCTTTGGTAACCATACACCCTGCAATAAGGATAATAAGGATTTTTTTCTTATTCCTCCTTTTGCCATTAATGTATTGAGAAAATAATTTTTAGTATCCTTCACAGATGTGGCCAGTTCCTAATTGAGATTTTGCCTCTCCAATTTTCTTTCTGCATGACTTAGAGACATTCTTAAACATTTCCTGAGTTGCCTGCCCCTCTGTCCAAAGGTGATGCACCCTCATTTTTCCCCTGATTTCCCACAAAATCTCCAAGCTCATCCAGGGCAGCTTTTTGCCATTCAGCTTTGCTCAGCTTTCCGTGCACAGGATAGGCTGCTTGTCCACCTTCAAGATTTCTTTCTTGACAGGTTTTCATCTTTCCTGGACCCTCTTGTTATTAAAAGTTATGTCCGAAGGCACTCTCCAAATCTGCATCCTAAAGAGGCCAAAGTCTGCTGTCTGTAAGTCCAGTGCAGAAGTTTTGTTGATGCCCCTACTTCTTTCAAAGAATATGGAAAACCCAATAATTTCATGGTCACTGTACCCCAGGCATCTTCTGACCACCACATCTCCCACCAGCCCTTCTCTGTTTTTGAACAGCAGGAGATAGAGCTTTCCTTGGGAGTGGGAAGAGAAGGAAACCTCCCCAAAGCGCAG
Organism: Muscicapa striata striata; assembly: GCA_030060385.1. NCBI lineage: Eukaryota > Metazoa > Chordata > Aves > Passeriformes > Muscicapidae > Muscicapa > Muscicapa striata. The sequence continues at coordinate 28,620 of JAREIS010001320.1, forward strand.
CCTGGAAGGTTCAGCCTGGAGGTGAGGAAACAGAAAAGTCCCTCCCAGGGCAGAATGTTGGTGGCCGAGGTGTCCCAGCGTGAGGCTGGGCCGTGCCATGGCTCTGTGTGCCAGGAGCCGGCAGCGCTGGGTGCAGGGAGCCCAGGGAGGGCACAGCAATGCTGGGCTGAGAAATGCTGGGGGGACAGCGAGATGGGCGTGTGCAGCCGGCCAGGGCAGAGGAGCAGCACGCACAGGGGCACAGCCTGCAGGAGAGATGGCCAAGGGCTGGGCAGGGCTGGCAGGGCCAGAGGCACCCAGGCCTTTGTGCCCTGGGCTGGGCAGGGCCTCTGCAGGCCCCACAGAAGGAACTTTCCTTGCAGGGGCTGCACTTTGCTTCTGCCTCGGCCCTCCCTGAGCAGGCTGGCAGGGCTTGCAGGTTGGTGACATTTGTCCTGGACTCAACCCCAAATCTACCCTCGGGATCATTAAAGTCAAGAAAGATTTCAGAAGCTCTTTGTCTTCCTTCCATTGTCTACAAGCCTCCAGGGCTTGTGCACCTCACTGGAGTCAGTTTGGAGTTCTTTTAAGGAGCAAGATTTCAAAGTTGACCTCATGACTTCTTTTATCAAGGGTGTATTTTTAAAATTTCAAGTTAAGAGAAGAGCTGACAGAAGCATTCCCCAGGTGATGTTGATGCTGGATGTCTCCTTAAGAGGTCTGGGCACAGAGAAGAATGAGCCCCTTGAGGGCTGGCCCAATTTGGACAACCTGCTCCTCACCCCCAGCCCCACCATGTCTGACATCACCCACCTTTTCGGAGTGACATCCTAAAACATTAAAGAAAATTACTGGATTTTCTGCATAATTAAAATACAATAAAAAAAAAAAACAAGTTTTATATGTATTTTTTATTTTTATAATATTATTATTTTTATTATCTTTTTTTTTTTAATATTCATTTTTAAAACTCCATACATTTTTTGCCACCAAAAAAACTTATTGGTCTTTCCTTAATTAATTAAGTGACCACTATTGGCTATTGATTTCTTCCTCTTTATGCTAATTAGTCTTTTTATTAGTCCTTTTGTATTCTTTTAAATCATTTTCTCACACATGATAAAAAGAGCCACTTTGGGGTACATGGAGACATTTCTGGGTCACATTTGGGGAAGTTTTGGGTCTGGGCATGGAATTTGGAAGGAAGTTGAGGGTCAGAAGGACACTTAGGGGCATTGAGACGGTACTGAATAATACTCAGGGATCTTGAGAGAAAGTCTGGGCATTGAAGTGGCAACTGGAATTGCAGGTGGGCACCTGGAGGTCAGGAAGGGGAATCTGGGGCCCTTTGGGGTCCTGGTGGGCACTTGGGGGCTCTGATGGGGCTCTCTGGGGTGTGGGAAATGATGGGAGTTGTAGGTGCAGGAATAATACGGTTTAATGGAACCACAGAGCATCACGGGAGTTCTCGGCACAGCTGCAATGTCTC
>JAREIS010001321.1:0-55251 GCA_030060385.1 Muscicapa striata striata
TCTGTTGCCAGTGACTAGGGCTAGGAAGCAGGATCAACGTATGCTAGCTTTCTTACTGAATACATATTTGCCTTGCTACGTTAAGTGGTAAATATTGGAGATGCAAGGATCTCATGTCTGTGTTTAGTGGACAGTGAGAACTACTGTGGTGTGTGCACTCTTTCTCCTTGTCCTTAGTTACACCTCTCTGCTTTTCGCTAAGCACTGTTAAAAGAGTGCTCTGAATTCCTGCAAGAAGAAGGGCAGTCTGATCCGGTAGAGAGGCATAGAAGAAAAGTGCACGAGCCAGCCGTGTTTTTTGAGCAAATAAACCTAGCAGCAGAGTGTTTGGTGTGAGGAGAGGGTGACAATCATCTCATTAAGAGAGAAATCCCTGCAGGATACATACCGCGAACAAAGAACCGCAGTGCACCAGAGTGCTCTGTGCAGCGTATCAGTTGTCAGTGACTAGTGCGAAGAAGCAGGATCGGAACCAGCTAGCTTTGCTGCTACATACCTAATCGCCATGCACCCTTCTGTGGTAAACATGACGCTTGCTGTTAGGCTCCGAGAGGCAGACAACACTTTGTTATGTGCAGAGGAAAGGAGAGCTACTGTGTGCTGTGCACGCTTTCTTCTTAGCTTCAGGTACGCTTCTGTGCTCTTCGCTATGCAGACTCGAGAGTGCGTGTTATTGATACTAGAAGAGTGGCAGACTGATATTAAACAGAGAGTTTAGAAGAAAAGTGCACGTGCCAGGCGTGTTTTTTGAGCAGATAAACTTAGCTGCAGAGTGTTCTGTGTGAGGACTAGGTGACAATTCATCTCTATTAGAGGGAAATCGCTGCAAGATACAAACCGCGAACAAGGAAACTCAGTACACCAGAGTGCTCTGCGCAGCATATCAGTTGTCAGTGACTAGTGCTAAAAGCAGGATCAACGTGTGCTAGCTTTCTTACTCAATACCTATTCGTCCAGCTGCCTTCAGTAGAAAGTCTTGGAGAGGCAGGGATCTCAAATCTGTGTTTAGTGGACAGTGAGAACTACTGTGGTCTGTGCACTCTTCCTCCTTGCACTCAGTTACACCTCTCTGCTTTTCGCTCTGCACTGTTAAAAGAGTGCTTGAAACTCTTACAAGAAGCAGGGCAGACTACTACGGTAGAGAGGGTTTAGAAGAAACGTTCACGTGCCAGCCGTGTTTTTTGAGCAAATACACCTAGCTGCAGAGTGTTCTGTGTGAGGACTAGGTGACAATTCATCTCTGTTAGAGGGAAATCGCTGCAAGATACAAACCGCGAACAAGGAAACTCAGCGCACCAGAGTGCCCTGCGCAGCGTATCAGTTGTCAGTGACTAGTGCTAAAAGCAGGATCAACGTGTGCTAGCTTTCTTACTCAATACCTATTCGTCCAGCTGCCTTCAGTAGAAAGTCTTGGAGAGGCAGGGATCTCAAATCTGTGTTTAGTGGACAGTGAGAACTACTGTGGTCTGTGCACTCTTTCTCCTTGCACTCAGTTACACTTCTCTGATTTTCGCTCTGCACTGTTAAAAGAGTGCTTGAAACTCTTACAAGAAGCAGGGCAGACTGATCCGGTAGAGAGGGTTTAGAAGAAAAGTGCACGTGCCAGGCGTGTTTTTTGAGCAAATAAACCTAGCAGCAGAGTGTTTTGTGTGAGGAGAGGGTGACAATCGCCTCATTTAGAGGGAAATCGCTGCAAGATACAAACCGCGAACAAGGAAACAGCGCACCAGAGTGCCCTGCGCAGCGTATCTGTTGCCAGTGACTAGGGCTAGGAAGCAGGATCAACGTATGCTAGCTTTCTTACTGAATACATATTTGCCTTGCTACGTTAAGTGGTAAATATTGGAGATGCAAGGATCTCATGTCTGTGTTTAGTGGACAGTGAGAACTACTGTGGTGTGTGCACTCTTTCTCCTTGTCCTTAGTTACACCTCTCTGCTTTTCGCTAAGCACTGTTAAAAGAGTGCTCTGAATTCCTGCAAGAAGAAGGGCAGTCTGATCCGGTAGAGAGGCATAGAAGAAAAGTGCACGAGCCAGCTGTGTTTTTTGAGCAAATAAACCTAGCAGCAGAGTGTTTGGTGTGAGGAGAGGGTGACAATCATCTCATTAAGAGAGAAATCCCTGCAGGATACATACCGCGAACGAAGAACCGCAGTGCACCAGAGTGCTCTGTGCAGCGTATCAGTTGTCAGTGACTAGTGCGAAGAAGCAGGATCGGAACCAGCTAGCTTTGCTGCTACATACCTAATCGCCATGCACCCTTCTGTGGTAAACATGACGCTTGCTGTTAGGCTCCGAGAGGCAGACAACACTTTGTTATGTGCAGAGGAAAGGAGAGCTACTGTGTGCTGTGCACGCTTTCTTCTTAGCTTCAGGTACGCTTCTGTGCTCTTCGCTATGCAGACTCGAGAGTGCGTGTTATTGATACTAGAAGAGTGGCAGACTGATATTAAACAGAGAGTTTAGAAGAAAAGTGCACGTGCCAGGCGTGTTTTTTGAGCAGATAAACTTAGCTGCAGAGTGTTCTGTGTGAGGACTAGGTGACAATTCATCTCTATTAGAGGGAAATCGCTGCAAGATACAAAACCGCGAACAAAGGAACTCAGTACACCAGAGTGCTCTGCGCAGCATATCAGTTGTCAGTGACTAGTGCTAAAAGCAGGATCAACGTGTGCTAGCTTTCTTACTCAATACCTATTCGTCCAGCTGCCTTCAGTAGAAAGTCTTGGAGAGGCAGGGATCTCAAATCTGTGTTTAGTGGACAGTGAGAACTACTGTGGTCTGTGCACTCTTCCTCCTTGCACTCAGTTACACCTCTCTGCTTTTCGCTCTGCACTGTTAAAAGAGTGCTTGAAACTCTTACAAGAAGCAGGGCAGACTACTACGGTAGAGAGGGTTTAGAAGAAACGTTCACGTGCCAGCCGTGTTTTTGAGCAAATACACCTAGCTGCAGAGTGTTCTGTGTGAGGACTAGGTGACAATTCATCTCTGTTAGAGGGAAATCGCTGCAAGATACAAACCGCGAACAAGGAAACTCAGCGCACCAGAGTGCCCTGCGCAGCGTATCAGTTGTCAGTGACTAGCGCTAAAAGCAGGATCAACGTGTGCTAGCTTTCTTACTCAATACCTATTGGTCCAGCTGCCTTCAGTAGAAAATCTTGGAGAGGCAGGGATCTCAAATCTGTGTTTAGTGGACAGTGAGAACTACTGTGGTCTGTGCACTCTTTCTCCTTGCACTCAGTTACACTTCTCTGATTTTCGCTCTGCACTGTTAAAAGAGTGCTTGAAACTCTTACAAGAAGCAGGGCAGACTGATCCCGTAGAGAGGGTTTAGAAGAAAAGTGCACGTGCCAGGCGTGTTTTTGAGCAAATAAACCTAGCAGCAGAGTGTTTTGTGTGAGGAGGGTGACAATCGCCTCATTTAGAGGGAAATCGCTGCAAGATACAAACCGCGAACAAGGAAACAGCGCACCAGAGTGCCCTGCGCAGCGTATCTGTTGCCAGTGACTAGGGCTAGGAAGCAGGATCAACGTATGCTAGCTTTCTTACTGAATACATATTTGCCTTGCTACGTTAAGTGGTAAATATTGGAGATGCAAGGATCTCATGTCTGTGTTTAGTGGACAGTGAGAACTACTGTGGTGTGTGCACTCTTTCTCCTTGTCCTTAGTTACACCTCTCTGCTTTTCGCTAAGCACTGTTAAAAGAGTGCTCTGAATTCCTGCAAGAAGAAGGGCAGTCTGATCCGGTAGAGAGGCATAGAAGAAAAGTGCACGAGCCAGCCGTGTTTTTGAGCAAATAAACCTAGCAGCAGAGTGTTTGGTGTGAGGAGAGGGTGACAATCATCTCATTAAGAGAGAAATCCCTGCAGGATACATACCGCGAACGAAGAACCGCAGTGCACCAGAGTGCTCTGTGCAGCGTATCAGTTGTCAGTGACTAGTGCGAAGAAGCAGGATCGGAACCAGCTAGCTTTGCTGCTACATACCTAATCGCCATGCACCCTTCTGTGGTAAACATGACGCTTGCTGTTAGGCTCCGAGAGGCAGACAACACTTTGTTATGTGCAGAGGAAAGGAGAGCTACTGTGTGCTGTGCACGCTTTCTTCTTAGCTTCAGGTACACTTCTGTGCTCTTCGCTATGCAGACTCGAGAGTGCGTGTTATTGATACTAGAAGAGTGGCAGACTGATATTAAACAGAGAGTTTAGAAGAAAAGTGCACGTGCCAGGCGTGTTTTTGAGCAGATAAACTTAGCTGCAGAGTGTTCTGTGTGAGGACTAGGTGACAATTCATCTCTATTAGAGGGAAATCGCTGCAAGATACAAACCGCGAACAAAGGAACTCAGTACACCAGAGTGCTCTGCGCAGCATATCAGTTGTCAGTGACTAGTGCTAAAAGCAGGATCAACGTGTGCTAGCTTTCTTACTCAATACCTATTCGTCCAGCTGCCTTCAGTAGAAAGTCTTGGGGAGGCAGGGATCTCAAATCTGTGTTTAGTGGACAGTGAGAACTACTGTGGTCTGTGCACTCTTCCTCCTTGCACTCAGTTACACCTCTCTGCTTTTCGCTCTGCACTGTTAAAAGAGTGCTTGAAACTCTTACAAGAAGCAGGGCAGACTACTACGGTAGAGAGGGTTTAGAAGAAACGTTCACGTGCCAGCCGTGTTTTTGAGCAAATACACCTAGCTGCAGAGTGTTCTGTGTGAGGACTAGGTGACAATTCATCTCTGTTAGAGGGAAATCGCTGCAAGATACAAACCGCGAACAAGGAAACTCAGCGCACCAGAGTGCCCTGCGCAGCGTATCAGTTGTCAGTGACTAGCGCTAAAAGCAGGATCAACGTGTGCTAGCTTTCTTACTCAATACCTATTCGTCCAGCTGCCTTCAGTAGAAAGTCTTGGAGAGGCAGGGATCTCAAATCTGTGTTTAGTGGACAGTGAGAACTACTGTGGTCTGTGCACTCTTTCTCCTTGCACTCAGTTACACCTCTCTGCTTTTTGCTCTGCACTGTTAAAAGAGTGCTTGAAACTCTTACAAGAAGCAGGGCAGACTGATCCCGTAGAGAGGGTTTAGAAGAAAAGTGCACGTGCCAGGCGTGTTTTTTGAGCAAATAAACCTAGCAGCAGAGTGTTTTGTGTGAGGAGAGGGTGACAATCGCCTCATTTAGAGGGAAATCGCTGCAAGATACAAACCGCGAACAAGGAAACAGCGCACCAGAGTGCCCTGCGCAGCGTATCTGTTGCCAGTGACTAGGGCTAGGAAGCAGGATCAACGTATGCTAGCTTTCTTACTGAATACATATTTGCCTTGCTACGTTAAGTGGTAAATATTGGAGATGCAAGGATCTCATGTCTGTGTTTAGTGGACAGTGAGAACTACTGTGGTGTGTGCACTCTTTCTCCTTGTCCTTAGTTACACCTCTCTGCTTTTCGCTAAGCACTGTTAAAAGAGTGCTCTGAATTCCTGCAAGAAGAAGGGCAGTCTGATCCGGTAGAGAGGCATAGAAGAAAAGTGCACGAGCCAGCCGTGTTTTTGAGCAAATAAACCTAGCAGCAGAGTGTTTGGTGTGAGGAGAGGGTGACAATCATCTCATTAAGAGAGAAATCCCTGCAGGATACATACCGCGAACGAAGAACCGCAGTGCACCAGAGTGCTCTGTGCAGCGTATCAGTTGTCAGTGACTAGTGCGAAGAAGCAGGATCGGAACCAGCTAGCTTTGCTGCTACATACCTAATCGCCATGCACCCTTCTGTGGTAAACATGACGCTTGCTGTTAGGCTCCGAGAGGCAGACAACACTTTGTTATGTGCAGAGGAAAGGAGAGCTACTGTGTGCTGTGCACGCTTTCTTCTTAGCTTCAGGTACACTTCTGTGCTCTTCGCTATGCAGACTCGAGAGTGCGTGTTATTGATACTAGAAGAGTGGCAGACTGATATTAAACAGAGAGTTTAGAAGAAAAGTGCACGTGCCAGGCGTGTTTTTGAGCAGATAAACTTAGCTGCAGAGTGTTCTGTGTGAGGACTAGGTGACAATTCATCTCTATTAGAGGGAAATCGCTGCAAGATACAAACCGCGAACAAAGGAACTCAGTACACCAGAGTGCTCTGCGCAGCATATCAGTTGTCAGTGACTAGTGCTAAAAGCAGGATCAACGTGTGCTAGCTTTCTTACTCAATACCTATTCGTCCAGCTGCCTTCAGTAGAAAGTCTTGGAGAGGCAGGGATCTCAAATCTGTGTTTAGTGGACAGTGAGAACTACTGTGGTCTGTGCACTCTTCCTCCTTGCACTCAGTTACACCTCTGCTTTTCGCTCTGCACTGTTAAAAGAGTGCTTGAAACTCTTACAAGAAGCAGGGCAGACTACTACGGTAGAGAGGGTTTAGAAGAAACGTTCACGTGCCAGCCGTGTTTTTTGAGCAAATACACCTAGCTGCAGAGTGTTCTGTGTGAGGACTAGGTGACAATTCATCTCTGTTAGAGGGAAATCGCTGCAAGATACAAACCGCGAACAAGGAAACTCAGCGCACCAGAGTGCCCTGCGCAGCGTATCAGTTGTCAGTGAGTAGCGGTAAAAGCAGGATCAACGTGTGCTAGCTTTCTTACTCAATACCTATTCGTCCAGCTGCCTTCAGTAGAAAATCTTGGAGAGGCAGGGATCTCAAATCTGTGTTTAGTGGACAGTGAGAACTACTGTGGTGTGTGCACTCTTTCTCCTTGCACTCAGTTACACTTCTCTGATTTTCGCTCTGCACTGTTAAAAGAGTGCTTGAAACTCTTACAAGAAGCAGGGCAGACTGATCCCGTAGAGAGGGTTTAGAAGAAAAGTGCACGTGCCAGGTGTGTTTTTTGAGCAAATAAACCTAGCAGCAGAGTGTTTTGTGTGAGGAGAGGGTGACAATTCATCTCTGTTAGAGGGAAATCGCTGCAAGATACAAACCGCGAACAAGGAAACTCAGCGCACCAGAGTTCTCTGCGCAGCGTATCAGTTGTCAGTGACTAGTGCTAAAAGCAGGATCAACGTGTGCTAGCTTTCTTACTCAATACCTATTCGTCCAGCTGCCTTCAGTAGAAAGTCTTGGAGAGGCAGGGATCTCAAATCTGTGTTTAGTGGACAGTGAGAACTACTGTGGTCTGTGCACTCTTCCTCCTTGCACTCAGTTACACCTCTCTGCTTTTTGCTCTGCACTGTTAAAAGAGTGCTTGAAACTCTTACAAGAAGCAGGGCAGACTACTACGGTAGAGAGGGTTTAGAAGAAAAGTGCACGTGCCAGGCGTGTTTTTTGAGCAAATAAACCTAGCAGCAGAGTGTTTTGTGTGAGGAGAGGGTGACAATCGCCTCATTTAGAGGGAAATCGCTGCAAGATACAAACCGCGAACAAGGAAACAGCGCACCAGAGTGCCCTGCGCAGCGTATCTGTTGCCAGTGACTAGGGCTAGGAAGCAGGATCAACGTATGCTAGCTTTCTTACTGAATACATATTTGCCTTGCTACGTTAAGTGGTAAATATTGGAGATGCAAGGATCTCATGTCTGTGTTTAGTGGACAGTGAGAACTACTGTGGTGTGTGCACTCTTTCTCCTTGTCCTTAGTTACACCTCTCTGCTTTTCGCTAAGCACTGTTAAAAGAGTGCTCTGAATTCCTGCAAGAAGAAGGGCAGTCTGATCCGGTAGAGAGGCATAGAAGAAAAGTGCACGAGCCAGCCGTGTTTTTTGAGCAAATAAACCTAGCAGCAGAGTGTTTGGTGTGAGGAGAGGGTGACAATCATCTCATTAAGAGAGAAATCCCTGCAGGATACATACCGCGAACGAAGAACCGCAGTGCACCAGAGTGCTCTGTGCAGCGTATCAGTTGTCAGTGACTAGTGCGAAGAAGCAGGATCGGAACCAGCTAGCTTTGCTGCTACATACCTAATCGCCATGCACCCTTCTGTGGTAAACATGACGCTTGCTGTTAGGCTCCGAGAGGCAGACAACACTTTGTTATGTGCAGAGGAAAGGAGAGCTACTGTGTGCTGTGCACGCTTTCTTCTTAGCTTCAGGTACACTTCTGTGCTCTTCGCTATGCAGACTCGAGAGTGCGTGTTATTGATACTAGAAGAGTGGCAGACTGATATTAAACAGAGAGTTTAGAAGAAAAGTGCACGTGCCAGGCGTGTTTTTGAGCAGATAAACTTAGCTGCAGAGTGTTCTGTGTGAGGACTAGGTGACAATTCATCTCTATTAGAGGGAAATCGCTGCAAGATACAAACCGCGAACAAAGGAACTCAGTACACCAGAGTGCTCTGCGCAGCATATCAGTTGTCAGTGACTAGTGCTAAAAGCAGGATCAACGTGTGCTAGCTTTCTTACTCAATACCTATTCGTCCAGCTGCCTTCAGTAGAAAGTCTTGGAGAGGCAGGGATCTCAAATCTGTGTTTAGTGGACAGTGAGAACTACTGTGGTCTGTGCACTCTTCCTCCTTGCACTCAGTTACACCTCTCTGCTTTTCGCTCTGCACTGTTAAAAGAGTGCTTGAAACTCTTACAAGAAGCAGGGCAGACTACTACGGTAGAGAGGGTTTAGAAGAAACGTTCACGTGCCAGCCGTGTTTTTTGAGCAAATACACCTAGCTGCAGAGTGTTCTGTGTGAGGACTAGGTGACAATTCATCTCTGTTAGAGGGAAATCGCTGCAAGATACAAACCGCGAACAAGGAAACTCAGCGCACCAGAGTGCCCTGCGCAGCGTATCAGTTGTCAGTGACTAGTGCTAAAAGCAGGATCAACGTGTGCTAGCTTTCTTACTCAATACCTATTCGTCCAGCTGCCTTCAGTAGAAAATCTTGGAGAGGCAGGGATCTCAAATCTGTGTTTAGTGGACAGTGAGAACTACTGTGGTCTGTGCACTCTTCCTCCTTGCACTCAGTTACACCTCTCTGCTTTTCGCTCTGCACTGTTAAAAGAGTGCTTGAAACTCTTACAAGAAGCAGGGCAGACTGATCCCGTAGAGAGGGTTTAGAAGAAAAGTGCACGTGCCAGGCGTGTTTTTTGAGCAAATAAACCTAGCAGCAGAGTGTTTTGTGTGAGGAGAGGGTGACAATCGCCTCATTTAGAGGGAAATCGCTGCAAGATACAAACCGCGAACAAGGAAACAGCGCACCAGAGTGCCCTGCGCAGCGTATCTGTTGCCAGTGACTAGGGCTAGGAAGCAGGATCAACTTATGCTAGCTTTCTTACTGAATACATATTTGCCTTGCTACGTTAAGTGGTAAATATTGGAGATGCAAGGATCTCATGTCTGTGTTTAGTGGACAGTGAGAACTACTGTGGTGTGTGCACTCTTTCTCCTTGTCCTTAGTTACACCTCTCTGCTTTCGCTAAGCACTGTTAAAAGAGTGCTCTGAATTCCTGCAAGAAGAAGGGCAGTCTGATCCGGTAGAGAGGCATAGAAGAAAAGTGCACGAGCCAGCCGTGTTTTTTGAGCAAATAAACCTAGCAGCAGAGTGTTTGGTGTGAGGAGAGGGTGACAATCATCTCATTAAGAGAGAAATCCCTGCAGGATACATACCGCGAACGAAGAACCGCAGTGCACCAGAGTGCTCTGTGCAGCGTATCAGTTGTCAGTGACTAGTGCGAAGAAGCAGGATCGGAACCAGCTAGCTTTGCTGCTCATACCTAATCGCCATGCACCCTTCTGTGGTAAACATGACGCTTGCTGTTAGGCTCCGAGAGGCAGACAACACTTTGTTATGTGCAGAGGAAAGGAGAGCTACTGTGTGCTGTGCACGCTTTCTTCTTAGCTTCAGGTACACTTCTGTGCTCTTCGCTATGCAGACTCGAGAGTGCGTGTTATTGATACTAGAAGAGTGGCAGACTGATATTAAACAGAGAGTTTAGAAGAAAAGTGCACGTGCCAGGCGTGTTTTTGAGCAGATAAACTTAGCTGCAGAGTGTTCTGTGTGAGGACTAGGTGACAATTCATCTCTATTAGAGGGAAATCGCTGCAAGATACAAACCGCGAACAAAGGAACTCAGTACACCAGAGTGCTCTGCGCAGCATATCAGTTGTCAGTGACTAGTGCTAAAAGCAGGATCAACGTGTGCTAGCTTTCTTACTCAATACCTATTCGTCCAGCTGCCTTCAGTAGAAAGTCTTGGGGAGGCAGGGATCTCAAATCTGTGTTTAGTGGACAGTGAGAACTACTGTGGTCTGTGCACTCTTCCTCCTTGCACTCAGTTACACCTCTCTGCTTTTCGCTCTGCACTGTTAAAAGAGTGCTTGAAACTCTTACAAGAAGCAGGGCAGACTACTACGGTAGAGAGGGTTTAGAAGAAACGTTCACGTGCCAGCCGTGTTTTTGAGCAAATACACCTAGCTGCAGAGTGTTCTGTGTGAGGACTAGGTGACAATTCATCTCTGTTAGAGGGAAATCGCTGCAAGATACAAACCGCGAACAAGGAAACTCAGCGCACCAGAGTGCCCTGCGCAGCGTATCAGTTGTCAGTGACTAGTGCTAAAAGCAGGATCAACGTGTGCTAGCTTTCTTACTCAATACCTATTCGTCCAGCTGCCTTCAGTAGAAAATCTTGGAGAGGCAGGGATCTCAAATCTGTGTTTAGTGGACAGTGAGAACTACTGTGGTCTGTGCACTCTTTCTCCTTGCACTCAGTTACACTTCTCTGATTTTCGCTCTGCACTGTTAAAAGAGTGCTTGAAACTCTTACAAGAAGCAGGGCAGACTGATCCCGTAGAGAGGGTTTAGAAGAAAAGTGCACGTGCCAGGCGTGTTTTTGAGCAAATAAACCTAGCAGCAGAGTGTTTTGTGTGAGGAGAGGGTGACAATCGCCTCATTTAGAGGGAAATCGCTGCAAGATACAAACCGCGAACAAGGAAACAGCGCACCAGAGTGCCCTGCGCAGCGTATCTGTTGCCAGTGACTAGGGCTAGGAAGCAGGATCAACGTATGCTAGCTTTCTTACTGAATACATATTTGCCTTGCTACGTTAAGTGGTAAATATTGGAGATGCAAGGATCTCATGTCTGTGTTTAGTGGACAGTGAGAACTACTGTGGTGTGTGCACTCTTTCTCCTTGTCCTTAGTTACACCTCTCTGCTTTTCGCTAAGCACTGTTAAAAGAGTGCTCTGAATTCCTGCAAGAAGAAGGGCAGTCTGATCCGGTAGAGAGGCATAGAAGAAAAGTGCACGAGCCAGCCTTGTTTTTTGAGCAAATAAACCTAGCAGCAGAGTGTTTGGTGTGAGGAGAGGGTGACAATCATCTCATTAAGAGAGAAATCCCTGCAGGATACATACCGCGAACGAAGAACCGCAGTGCACCAGAGTGCTCTGTGCAGCGTATCAGTTGTCAGTGACTAGTGCGAAGAAGCAGGATGAGATATCAGTTGCAGTGACTAGGCTAGAAGCAGATCAACGTTGCTAGCTTTCACTCAATACCTATTCGTCCAGCTGCTTCAGTAAAGTCTTAGAGGCAGGGATCTCAAATCTGTGTTTAGTGGACAGTGAGAACTACTGTGGTCTGTGCACTTTTCTCCTTGCACTCAGTTACACTCTGCATTTCGCTCGCACTGTTAAAGAGTGCTGAAACTCTTACAAGAAGCAGGCAGACTGATCCAGGAGAGAGGTTTAGAAGAAACGTGCACGTGCCAGCCGTGTTTTTGAGCAAATAACCTAGCGCAGAGTGTTCTGTGTGAGGAAGGGTGACAATCATCTCTTTAGAGGGAAATGCTGCAAGATACAAACCCAACAAGGAAACAGCGCACCAGAGTGCCCTGCGAGCTATCTGTGCCAGTGACTAGGGCTAGAAGCAGGATCAACGTGCTAGCTTTCTTACTGAATACTATTTGCCTGCTGCTATGGTAAAATTGAGATGCAAGGATCTCATTCTGTGTTTAGTGGACAGTGAGAACTACTGTGGTGTGACTCTTCTCCTTGCCAGTACACTTCTGCTTTGCTGCACTCAAGGTGTTTGAATACAAAGAGGGCAGACTGATTAGCAGAGGTTTAGAAGAAAAGTGCACGTGCCAGGCGTGTTTTTGAGCAATAAACCTAGCAGCAGAGTGTTCTGTGTGAGGAAGGTGACAATCATCTCATTAGAGAATCGCTGCAAGATACAAACCGCGAACAAGAACCAGTACACCAGAGTGCTCTGGCATCAGTTGTCAGTGACTAGTGCTGAAAGCAGGATCAACGTTGCTAGCTTTTACTCAATACCTATTCGCCAGCTGCTTCAGTAGAAAGTCTTGGAGGCAGGATCTCAAATCTGTGTTTAGTGGACAGTGAGAACTACTGTGGTGTGTGCACTCTCCTCCTTGTCCTTAGTTCGTTACACCTCTCTGCTTTCGCTAAGCACTGTTAAAAGAGTGCTCTGAATTCCTGCAAGAAGAAGGGCAGTCAGATCCGTAGAGAGGCATAGAAGAAAAGTGCACGAGCCAGCCGTGTTTTTTGGAGCAAATAAACTTAGCAGCAGAGTGTTTGCGTGAGGAGAGGTGACAATCATCTCATTAAGAGAGAAACCTCTGCAGGATACATAATTGCAACGAAGAACTGTGAAAAGTAATCAGAGGCTCTCTAGTAGCGATCAGTTGTCAGTGACTAGTGCCAAGAAGCAGGATCGAACCAGTTAGCTTGTTGCTACATACCTAATCGCCATGCACCTTCTGTGGTAAACATGACGTCTACAGTTAGTCTCTAGAGGCAGACAACACTTTGTTACAGGAGAAAGGAGAGCTACTGTGTGCTGTGCACGCTTTCTTCTTAGCTTCAGGTACACTTCAGCAAAGCTCTTCGCTATGCAGACTGAGAGAGCGTGTTGAGCACTAGAAGAGTGGCAGACTGATATTGGGCACAGAGAGTTTAGGAAGAAAAGGCACGCCAGGCGTGTTTTTGAGTAGATAAACTTAGCTGCAGAGTGTTCTTGTGAGGACTAGGTGACAATTCATCTCTATTAGAGGAAATCCGAAGATACAAACCGCAACAAAGGAACTCAGTCACCAGAGTGCTCTGCGAGCATATCAGTTGTCAGTGACTAGTGCTAAAAGCAGGATCAACGTGTGCTAGCTTTTACTCAATACCTATTCGTCCAGCTGCCTTCAGTGAGAAAGTCTTGGAGGCAGGGATCTCAAATCTGTGTTTAGTGGACAGGTAGGAATTCTGTAGTCTGTGCACTCTTCCTCCTTGCACTCAGTTACACCTCTCTGCTTTTCATTTGCATTGTTAAAAGAGTGCTGAAACCTTACAAGAAGCAGGCAGACTATCCGTAGAGAGGTTTAGAAGAAAGTCACGTGCCAGCGTGTTTGAGCAAATACACCTAGCTGCAGAGTGTCTGTGTGAGGACTAGGTGACAATCATCTCTTTAGAGGAAATCCTGCAAGATACAAACCGAAAGGAAACCAGCACCGAGTGCTGAGCGATCGTTGCAGTAGGCTAAAAGCAGGATCAACGTCTAGCTTATCAATACTATTGCCAGCTGCCTTCAGTAGAAATCTTGGAGAGCAGATCTCAAATCTGTGTTAGTGGACAGTGAGAACTACTGTGGTTGTGCACCTTCTCCTTGCCTAGTTACACCTCTGCTTTCCTGCACTGTTAAAGAGTGCTGAACTCTAAAGAGCAGGGCAGCTGACCGTAGAGAGGGTTTAGAAGAAAATCACGTGCCAGCTGTTTTGAGCAATAACCTAGCGCAGAGTGTTTGTGTGAGGAGAGGTGACAATCATCCTGTTAGAGGAAATCGCTCAAGATACAAACCGCAACAAGGAAACTCAGCGCACCAGAGTGCTCTGCGCAGCGTATCAGTTGTCAGTGACTAGTGCTAAAAGCAGGATCAACGTGTGCTAGCTTTACTCAATACCTATTCGTCCAGCTCCTTGTAGAAATCTTGGAGAGGCAGACCAAACTGTGTTTAGTGGAAGTGAGAACACTGTGTCTGTCACTCTTTCCTTGCACTCAGTTAACTTCTGTTTTGCCTGCACTGTAAAGAGGCTGAAACTCTAAAGAAGCAGGCAGACTATCCGTAGAGAGGTTTAGAAGAAAGTCACGTGCCAGCGGTTTTGAGCAAATAAACCTAGCTGCAGAGGTTTGGGAGGAAGTGACACCCTCATTAGAGGAAATCGCAAGATACAAACCTGAACAAGGAAACAGCGACCAGAGTGCCCTGCGAGCTATCGTCCAGTGACTAGGCAGAAGCAGGATCAACGAGCTAGCTTTACTGAATACTATTTGCTTCACGTTATGGAAATATTGGGGTGCAAGGATCTCATGTCGTGTTTAGTGGACAGTGAGAACTACTGTGTGTGTGCACTCTTTCCTTGTCCTAGTTACACCTCTCTGCTTCTACACTGTTAAAGAGGCTCTGAATTCCTAAGAAGAAGGCAGTCTGATCCGGGAGAGAGGCATAGAAGAAAAGTGCACGAGCCAGCCGTGTTTTGAGCAAATAAACCAGCAGCAGAGTGTTGTGAGGAGAGGGTGACAATCATCTCATTAAGAGAGAAACCTAGATACATACGAACGAAGAACCAGTGCACCAGAGCTGCAGATGTTTCAGTGACAGTAGAGATCGAACCAGCTAGCTTTTGTACATACAATCATGCACCTTCTGAAAATGAGTCGTTGGTAGAGGGACAACACTTGTTATGTGCAGAGGAAAGGAGAGCTACTGTGTGCTGTGAGCTTTCTTAGCTTCAGGTACACTCTGTGCTCTTCGCATGCAGACTAGAGTGTCTATTGATACTAGAAGAGGGCAGACTGATATTAACAGAGAGTTTAGAAGAAAAGTGCACTGCCAGGCGTGTTTTTGAGCAGATAAACTAGCTGCAGAGTGTTCTGTGTGAGGACTAGGTGACAATTCATCTCTATTAGAGGAAACCTGCAAGATACAAACCGCGAACAAAGGAACTCAGTACACCAGAGTGCTCTGCAGCATATCAGTTGTCAGTGACTAGTGCTAAAGCAGGATCAACGGTGCTAGCTTTACTCAATACCTATTCGTCCAGCTGCTTCAGTAGAAAGTCTTGGAGGCAGGGATCTCAAATCTGTGTTTAGTGGACAGTGAGAACTACTGTGGTGTGCACTCTTCTCCTGTCCTTAGTTACACCTCTCTGCTTTCGCTTGCACTGTTAAAAGAGTGCTTGAACTTCTAAGAAGAAGGGCAGCTGATCCAGAGAGGGCATAGAAGAAAGTGCACGGCCAGCCGTGTTTTTGAGCAAATAACCTAGCAGCAGAGTGTTCTGTGTGAGGACAGGTGACAATCATCTCATTAAGGAGAATCCTGCAAGATACAACGCGAACAAGAACCGCAGGCACCAGAGTGCTCTGGCAGCGTATCAGTTGTCAGTGACTAGTGCAAAAGCAGATCAACGTGCTAGCTTTTACTCAATACCTATTCGTCCAGCTGCCTTCAGTAGAAAGTCTTGGAGAGGCAGGATCTCAAATCTGTGTTAGTGGACAGTGAGAACTACTGTGTCTGCACTCTTCCCTGCACTCAGTTCACTCTCTGTTTTGCCTGCACGTAAAAGAGTGCTTGAAACTCAAGAAGCAGGGCAGACTATCGTAGAGAGGGTTTAGAAGAAAGTCACGTGCCAGCGTGTTTTTGAGCAATAACCTAGCTGCAGAGTGTTCTGTGAGGATAGGTGACAATCATCTCTTTAGAGGAAACGCCAAGATACAAACGCTAACAAGGAAACAGCACCAGAGTGCCTGCGAGATCTGTGCAGTGACTAGGCTAGGAAGCAGATCAACGATGCAGCTTTACTGAATAATTCTTGCTGCAGTGGTAAATTTGAGATGCAAGGATCTCAGTCTGTGTTTAGTGGACAGTGAGAACTACTGTGGTGTGCACCTTTCCTTGTCCTAGTTACACCTCTGCTTTACACTTTAAAAAGGCCTAATTGCAGAAGAAGGCATCTGATCCGGTAGAGGAGAAGAAAGGCAGAGCCAGGTGTTTTTGAGAAATAACCTAGCGAAGAGTGTTGTGTGAGGAAGGGAAATTCATCTTAGAGGGAAACGCTGAAGATACAAACCAACAAGGAAACAGGACCAGAGTCTCCAGATATCTGTTGCCAGTGATAGGGCTAGAAGCAGATCAACGATGCAGTTTACTAATACATTTGCCTCTGCTAGGGAAATTTGGATGAAGGATCTCATGTCTGTGTTTAGTGGACAGTGAGAATACTGGTGTGTGCATCTTTCTCCTGCTAGTTACACCTCTGCTTGCACACTGTTAAAAGAGTGTCTGAATTCTGCAAGAAGAACAGTCTGATCCGTAGAGAGGCATAGAAGAAAGCACGGCCAGCGTTTTGAGCAATAAACCTAGCAGCAGAGGTTTGGTGAGGAGAGGTGACAATCATCTCTTAAGAGAGAAATCTGCAGATACATACGAACAAGAACCAGGCACCAGAGTGCCTGGCAGCGATCTGTCAGTGACTAGTGCTGCAGATCAACGCAGCTTTATCAATACCATTGCCAGCCTTCAGTGAAACAGAGCAGGATCCCACTTGTTTAGGGACAGGAGACTACTGTGGCTGTGCACTTTCTCCTGCCTCAGTACACTTGCTTGCCAGACTGTTAAGAGTGCTTGATACTAGAAGAGGGCAGACTGATATTAAAGAGGGTTTAGAAGAAAGTCACTGCCAGGCGTGTTTTTGAGCAAATAAACCTAGCTGCAGAGTGTTCTGTGTGAGGACTAGGTGACAATCATCTCTGTTAGAGGGAAATCGCTGCAAGATACAAACCCGAACAAGGAAACCAGCGCACCAGAGTGCCCATGCAGCTATCAGTTGTCAGTGACTAGGCTAAAGCAGGATCAACGTGCAGCTTTTTACTAATACCTATTGTCAGCTCTTCATAGTAAAATCTTGAGAGCAGGATCTCAAATCTGTGTTTAGTGGACAGTGAGAACTACTGTGGTTGTGCACTCTTCTCCTTGACTAGTTACACTCTCTGTTTGCTCGCACTGTTAAAAGAGTGCTTGAACTTTCAAGAAGAGGGCAGCTGATCCGGTAGAGAGGTTAGAAGAAAGTACAGCCAGCGTGTTTTTGAGCAAATAAACCTAGAGCAGAGTGTTTGGGGAGGAGAGGGTGACAATCATCTCATTAAGAGAGAAACCTGCAGGATACATACGCGAACTAAGAACCGCAGTGCACCAGAGTGCTCTTGCAGCGTATCAGTTGTGACTAGTGCAAGACAGGATCGGAACCAGCTAGCTTTGTGCTACATACCTAATCGCCATGCACCCTTCTGTGGTAAACAATGACGCTTGCTGTTAGGCTCCGAGAGGCAGACAACACTTTGTTATGTGCAGAGGAAAGGAGAGCTACTGTGCTGTGCACGCTTCTCTTGTCTTCAGGTACACTCTGTGCTTTCCTATGCAGACTGAGGCGTATTGATACTAGAAGAGTGGCAGACTGATATTAAACAGAGAGTTTAGAAGAAAGGCACGTGCCAGGCGTGTTTTTTGAGCAGATAAACTTAGCTGCAGAGTGTTCTGTGTGAGGACTAGGTGACATCCATCTCATTAGAGGGAAATCTGCAAGATACAAACCAGCAACAAAGGAAACTCAGCACCAGAGTGCCCTGCAGCATCGTGTCAGTGACTAGGCTAAAAGCAGGATCAACGTTGCTAGCTTTCTCAATACCATTTTCCTAGCTGCTTCAGGTAAATCTTGAGAGCAGGATCTCAAATCTGTGTTTAGTGGACAGTGAGAACTACTGTGGTCTGTGCACTCTTCTCCTTGCACTCAGTTACACTCTCTGCTTTCGCTAGCACTGTTAAAAGAGTGCTTGAACTCTGCAAGAAGCAGGGCAGATCTGATCCGAGAGAGGGTAGAAAAGCAAGCCAGCCGCGTGTTTTGAGCAAATACACCTAGCAGCAGAGTGTTTGGTGAGGAAGGTGACAATCATCTCATTAAGAGGAAATCCTGCAAGATACAAACTGAACAAGAAAATCGAGGCACCAGAGTGCTCTGCGCAGCGATCAGTTGTCAGTGACTAGTGCTAAAAGCAGGATCAACGAGCTAGCTTTACTCAATACCTATTCGCCAGCTGCCTTCGTAAAAATCTGAGGCTCTCAAACTTTTAGTGAGAGAGAACTACTGTGTCTGTGCACCTTCTCTTGACTCAGTACACTCTTGCTTTCGCCCCTGAAGAGGCTGAACTTTAGAACAGAGGCAGACTGATCAGAAGAGGTTTAGAAGAAAATGCACGCCAGGCGTGTTTTTGAGCAATAAACCTAGCTGCAGAGTGTTTGTGTGAGGAGAGGGTGACAACCTCATTTAGAGGGAAATCGCCAAGATACAAACTGCGAACAAGGAAACAGCGCACCAGAGTGCCCTGCGAGCGTATCTGTGCCAGTGACTAGGCTAGGAAGCAGGATCAACGATGCAGCTTTCACTGAATACATATTTGCCTTTACAGTGTTAAGGGTAAATATTGAGATGCAAGGATCTCATGTCTGTGTTTAGTGGACAGTGAGAACTACTGTGGTGTGTGCACTTTTCTCTCCTTGTCCTTAGTTACACTCTCTGCTTTCGCTACACTGTTAAAAGAGTGCTCAATTCCTGCAAGAAGAAGGGCAGTCTGATCCGGTAGAGAGGCATAGAAGAAAAAGTGCATTTTGTTAAATGCTTTTGAGCAAATAAACCTAGCAGCAGTGTTTGGGTGAGGAGAGGGTGACAATCATCTCATTAAGAGAGAAATCCCTGTAGGATACATACTGCGAACGTAAGAACCGCAGTGCACCAGAGTGCTCTGTGCAGCGTATCAGTTGTCAGTGACTAGTGCAAGAAGCAGGATCGAACCAGCTAGCTTTGCTGCTTACATACCTAATCGCCATGCACCTTCTGTGGTAAACATGACGCTTGCTGTTAGGCTCGAGAGGCAGACAACACTTTTGTTGTGCAGAGGAAAGGAGAGCTACTGTGTGCTGTGCATTCTTAGCTTCAGGTACACTCTGTGCTCTTCGCCATGCAGACCTCGAGACAGGTTATTGATACTGGTGAAGAGGGCAGACTGATATTAAAACAGAGAGTTTAGAAGAAAAGTGCACGTGCCAGGCGTGTTTTTTGAGCAGATAAACTTAGCTGCAGAGTGTCTCTGTGAGGTCTATGATAATTCATCTCTATTAGAGGGAAATTCATGGCAAGATACAAACCACAACAAAGGAACTCAGTACACCAGAGGCAGTTTCATGCATATCATTGTCAGTGACTAGGTGCTAAAGCAGGATCAACGTGCCAGCTTTCATCATCACCCATTCGTCCAGCTGCCTTCAAAGCAGAAAGTCTTGGGAGGCAGGGATCTCAAATCTGTGTTTAGGTGGACAGAGAACTACTGTGGTCTGTGCACTTTCCTCCTGCACTCAGTTACACCTCCGTTTTCGCCTGCACTGTTAAAAGAGTGCTTGAAACCCTTACAAGAAGCAGGGCAGACTACTACGGCAGGAGAGGGTTTAGAAGAAACGCTCACGTGCCAGCCTTGTTTTTGAGCAAATACACACCTAGCTGCAGAGTGTTCTGTGGAGGACTAGGTGACAATTCATCTGTTAGAGGGAAATCCTGAAGATACAAACCCGAACAAGGAAACTCAGCGCACCAGAGTGCTCTCGCAGCGATCAGTTGTCAGTGACTATGCTAAAAGCAGGATCAACTGTGCAGCTTTACTCAATACCATTCGTCCAGCTGCCTCTAGTGAAAACTGAGAGGCAGGATCTCAAATCTGTGTTTAGTGGACAGGAGAACTACTGTGGTCTGCACTCTTCTCCTGCACTCAGTTACACTCTCTGCTTTGCTCTGCACTGTTAAAAGAGTGCTTGAAACCTTACAAGAAGCAGGGCAGACTACTCACGGAGAGAGGGTTTAGAAGAAAAGTGCACGTGCCAGCGTGTTTTTGAGCAAATAAACCTAGCACTCATTTAGAGGGAAAACGAAAGATACAAACCGCGAACAAGGAAACAGCGCACCAGAGTGCCCTGCGCAGCGATCTGTTGCCAGTGACTAGGCTAGGAAGCAGGATCAACGTATGCCAGCTTTACTGAATACATATTTGCCCTTTACGTTAGGGTAAATATTGAGATGCAAGGATCTCATGTCTGTGTTTAGTGGACAGTGAGAACTACTGTGGTGTGTGCACTCTTTCTCCTTGTCCTTAGTTACACCTCTCTGCTTTTCACAAGCACTGTTAAAAGAGTGCTCTGAATCTGCAAGAAGAAGGGCAGTCTGATCCGTAGAGAGGCATAGAAGAAAAGTGCACGAGCCAATGTGTGTTTTTGAGCAAATAAACCTAGCAGCAGAGTGTTTGGTGAGGAGAGGGTGACAATCATCTCATTAAGAGAGAAATCCCTGCAGGATACATACCACGAACGAAGAACCGCAGTGCACCAGAGTGCTCTGTGCAGCGTATCAGCTGTCAGTGACTAGTGCGAAGAAGCAGGATCGAACCAGCTAGCTTTGTTGCTACATACCTAATCGCCATGCACCTTCTGTAAACATGACGCTGCTGTTAGGCTCCGAGAGGCAGACAACACTTTGTTATGTGCAGAGGAAAGGAGAGCTACTGTGTGCTGTGGCACGCTTCTTTCTTAGCTTCAGGTACGCTCTGTGCCTTCGCTATGCAGACTCGAGAGTGTGGCATATTGATACTAGAAGAGTGGCAGACTGGATATTAAACAGAGAGTTTAGAAGAAAAGTGCACGTGCCAGGCGTGTTTTTGAGCAGATAAACTTAGCTGCAGAGTGTTCTTGTGAGGACTAGGTGACAATTCATCTCTATTAGAGGGAAATCGCTGCAAGATACAAACTGTATGGGTGCTAGCTTTACTCAATGCCTATTCGTCCAGCTGCCTTCAGTAGAAAGTCTTGGAGAGGCAGGATCTCAAATCTGTGTTTAGTGGCAGTGAGAACTACTGTGGTCTGTGCACTCTTCCTCCTTGCACTTAGTTACACTGCTTTTCGCTCTGCACTGGTAAAAGAGTGCTTGAAACTCTACAAGAAGCAGGGCAGACTACTGGCTGCAGAGAGAGGGTTTAGAAGAAACGTTTCACTGCACAGTCAGTGTTTTTTGAGCAAATACACTAGCTGCAGAGTGTTCTGTGTGAGGACTAGGTGACAATCATCTCTGTTAGAGGGAAATCGCTGCAAGATACAAACCGCGAACAAGGAAACTCAGCGCACCAGAGTGCCCTGCGAGCGTATCAGTTGTCAGTGACTAGCGCTAAAAGCAGGATCAACGGTAGCTAGCTTTTACTCAATACCATTCTCCAGTGTGTCATCATCCTTGGAGCAGGATCTCTTCTTGCTCGTGACGTAAAAGAGTAACTACTGAGTGCACTATCTCCTGACTCAGTTACACTTGCGGTTTGAAGAACTGCACTGTTAAAAGAGTGTTGAAACTTTACAAGAAGCAGCAGACTAGTGTAGAGGGTT
Organism: Muscicapa striata striata; assembly: GCA_030060385.1. Classification (NCBI taxonomy): domain Eukaryota; kingdom Metazoa; phylum Chordata; class Aves; order Passeriformes; family Muscicapidae; genus Muscicapa; species Muscicapa striata. The sequence goes on from JAREIS010001321.1 coordinate 21,409, forward strand.
TAGAAGAAAGTCACGTCCAGGGTTTGAGCAAATAAACCTAGCAACGAGTGTTTGTGGAGGAGAGGGACACGCCTCTTTAGAGGGAAATCGTGCAAGATACAACTGCGACAAGGAAACAGCCACAGAGTGCCTGCAGCATCTGTTGCCATGACTAGGGCTGCAGCAGGATCAACTTGCAGTACGAATACATTTGCTTGCACGCTTATGGTAAATATTGGAGTGAAGGACTATCTGTGTTTAGTGCATGAGAACTACTGTGGTGTGTGCACTTCTTCTCCTTTGCCTATAACTCTAAGAGTGCTTAAACTTTAAAAGAGTGCCTGAATTCCTAAGAAGAAGAGCGTTGTAGAGAGGCAAAGCAAGTGCAGCGTTAGCAAGTTTAGCAAATAACTAGCAGAGAGTGTTTGGTGAGAGAGGGTGACAATCATTCATTAGAGGAAATCGTGCAGATACATACCGCATGAAGAAGAAGCGCAGGACCAGAGTGCCTGTGCAGCGTATCAGTTGTCAGTGACTAGGCAGAAGAAGCAGGACAACGAGCTAGCTTTCTACATACCTAATACCATTTACCTTCTGGTAAACATGAGTACTGTTAGGTGAGAGGCAGACAACATTTGTTATGTCAGAGGAAAGGAGACCTGTGTGTGCAGCTTCTTCTCTTCGTACACTTTTACACTTCTGCTATGCAGACTAGACTGTGTAAGATGTACTGAAAGTGGCAAGAAGTAAAGGCAGTTAGAAGAAGAAGACACGTCAGGCCAGCTTTTTTGAGCAAATAAACCTTACAGAGAGTGTTTGTGAGGAGAGGGTGACAAATCTCTTAAGGAGAAATCCTGAGATACAACCGGAACAAGAACTCAGTAAGAGTGCCTGCAGACTATCAGTTCAGTGACTAGTGCTAAAAGCAGGATCAACGTGCTAGCTTTTACTCAATACCTATTGCCAGCTGCCTTCGTAGAAATCTGGAGAGCAGGATCTCAAATCTGTGTTTAGTGGACAGTGAGAACTACTGTGGTCTGTGCACTCTTTCTCCTTGCACTCAGTTACACCTTCTGCTTTTCGCTGCACTGTTAAAAGAGTGCTGAACTTTGCAAGAAGAGGGCAGATACTGATCGGTAGAGAGGCTTAGAAGAAAATGCTACGTGCCAGCCGTGTTTTTTGAGCAAATACACCTAGCTGCAGAGTGTTCTGGTGAGGATAGGTGACAATTCATCTCTGTTAGAGGGAAATCCTGCAAGATACAAACCGCGAACAAGAAACCAGGCACCAGAGTGCCTGCGCAGCGATCAGTTGTCAGTGACTAGTGCTAAAAGCAGGATCAACGTAGCTAGCTTTATCAATACCTATTCGTCCAGCTGCCTTCAGTAGAAAATCTTGAGAGGCAGGGATCTCAAACTGTGTTTAGTGACAGTGAGAACTACTGTGGTCTGTGCACTCTTTCTCCTTGCACTCAGTTACACTTCTGTTTTCGCTCGCACTGTTAAAAGAGTGCTTGAACTCAAAGAAGCGGGCAGACTGATCCTAGAGAGGTTTAGAAGAAAGTGCACGGCCAGGCGTGTTTTTGAGCAATAAACTAGCAGCAGAGTGTTTTGTGTGAGGAGAGGTGACAATCTCCTCATTTAGAGGGAAATCGCTGCAAGATACAAACCGAACAAGGAAACAGCGCACCAGAGTGCCCTGCGCAGCGATTCATACAGTGATTAGGCTAGAAGCAGGATCAACGTATGCTAGCTTTCACTGAATACATATTTGCCTTGCTATCTAGTGTAAATATTGAGATGCAAGATCTCAGTCTGTGTTTAGTGGACAGTGAGAACTACTGTGGTCTGGCACTCTTCCTCCTTGCACTCAGTTACACTCTCTGCTTTTCGCTCTGCACTGTTAAAAGAGTGCTTGAACTCTACAAGAAGCAGGGCAGACTGATACGGAGAGAGGGTTTAGAAGAAAGCACGTGCCAGCGTGTTTTTGAGCAAATAACCTAGCTGCAGAGTGTTCTGTGTGAGGACAGGGTGACAATCATCTCTTTAGAGGAAATCCTGCAAGATACAAACTGCGAATAAGGAAACAGCACCAGAGCGCCCCCGGCGAGCGATCTGCTGCCAGTGACTACTAGGAAGCAGGATCAACGATGCTAGCTTTACCAATACATACTATTCTCTACATTACATGGTAAATATTGGAGATGCAAGGATCTCATGTCTGTGTTTAGTGGACAGTGAGAACTACTGTGTGTGCACTTTCTCCTTGTCCTAGTTACACCTCTCTGTTTTCGCTAAGCACTGTTAAAAGAGTGCTCTGAATTCCCAAAGAAGAAGGGCAGTCTGATCCTCGTAGAGAGGCATAGAAGAAAAGTGCACGAGCCAGCCGTGTTTTTGAGCAAATAAACTCTAGCAGCAGAGTGTTTGTGAGGAGAGGGTGACAATCATCTCATTAAGAGAGAAATCCTGCAGGATACATACTGCGAACGAAGAACCTAGGCACCAGAGTGCTCTGTGTGCAGCGATCAGTTGTCAGTGACTAGTGCAAGAAGCAGGATCGAACCAGCTAGCTTTGCTGTTACATACCTAATCGCCATGCACCTTCTGTGGTAAACATGACGCTTGCTGTTAGGTCCGAGAGGCAGACAACACTTTGTTATGTGCAGAGGAAAGGAGAGCCACTGTGTGCTGTGCACGCTTCTTCTTAGGTTTGTGGCACATTCTGTGCCTTCGCTATGCAGATCTGAGAGTGCGTATATTGATACTAGAAGAGGGCAGACTGATATTAAACAAGAGTTTAGGGAAGAAAAGTGCACGTGCCAGCCGTGTTTTTGATAAATAAACCTAGCAGAGTGTTTTGTGTGAGGATATTAGAGGGAAATCGCTGCAAGATACAAACCGCGAACAAGGAAACCAGGCACCAGAGTGCCCTGCGCAGCATATCAGTTGTCAGTGACTAGTGCTAAAGCAGGATCAACGTGTGCTAGCTTTCTACTCAATACCTATTCGTCCAGCTGCCTTCAGTAGAAATCTTGAGAGGCAGGATCTCAAATCTGTGTTTAGTGGACAGTGAGAACTACTGTGGTCTGTGCACTCTTCCTCCTTGCACTCAGTTACACCTCTCTGCTTTTCGCCTGCACTGTTAAAAGAGTGCTTGAAACCTTACAAGAAGCAGGGGAGACTATCGGTAGAGAGGGTTTAGAAGAAACGTCACGTGCCAGCCGTGTTTTTGAGCAAATAACCTAGCGCAGAGTGTTCGTGTGAGGATAGGTGACAATCATCTCATTAGAGGGAAATCGCTGCAAGATACAAACCGCGAACAAGGAAACTCAGCGCACCAGAGTGCCCTCGAGCATATCAGTTGTCAGTGACTAGTGCTAAAAGCAGGATCAACTGTGCTAGTTTACTCAATACCATTCGTCCAGCTGCCTTCAGTAGAAAGTCTTGAGAGCAGGATCTCAAATCTGTGTTTAGTGGACAGGAGAACTACTGTGGTCTGTGCACTCTTCTCCTGCACAGTTACCTTCTGATTTTCGCTCTGCACTGTTAAAAGAGTGCTTGAAACTCTTCAAGAAGCAGGGCAGACTGATCCGAGAGAGGGTTTAGAAGAAAGTCACGTGCCAGCCGTGTTTTTGAGCAAATAACCTAGCAGCAGAGTGTTTGTGTGAGGATAGGTGACAATTCATCTCATTTAGAGGGAAATCGCTGCAAGATACAAACCGCAACAAGGAAACAGCGCACCAGAGTGCCCTGCGAGCGTATCTGTTGCCAGTGATAGGCTAGAAGCAGGATCAACGTATGCAGGCTTCTACTAATACATATTTGCCTTGCTACGTTAATGGTAAATATTGAGATGAAGGATCTCATGTCTGTGTTTAGTGGACAGTGAGAACTACTGTGGGTGTGCACTCTTCTCCTTGTCCAGTTACACCTCTCTGCTTTCGCACACTGTTAAAAGAGTGCCTGAATTCTGCAAGAAGAAGGCAGTCTGATCCGTAGAGAGGCATAGAAGAAAGTGCACGAGCCAGCTGTTTTTTGAGCAATAAACCTAGCAGCAGAGTGTTTGGTGGAGGAGAGGTGACAATCATCTCATTAAGAGAGAAACCTGCAGGATACATACGCGAACAAGAACGCAGTGACCAGAGTGCTCTGGCAGCGATCAGTTGTCAGTGACTAGTGCAAAAGCAGGATCGAACAGCTAGCTTTCTTATCAATACCTTGTCTAGCTGCTTAGGCTGAGAGGCAGACAAACTGTGTCAGGGAAGGAGACTACTGTGTCTGTGCACTTTCTCTACTCAGTACCTCTGCTTTGCTATGCACTGAGAGTGCTGAATATACAGAAGAGGCAGACTGTAAAAGAGGTTTAGAAAGATACAAACCGCGAACAAGGAAACAGCGCACCAGAGTGCCCTGCGCAGCCTATCTGTTGCCAGTGACTAGGCTAGAAGCAGGATCAACGTGATGCTAGCTTTACTGAATACATATTTGCCTTGCTACGTTAAGTGGTAAATATTGAGATGCAAGGATCTCATGTCTGTGTTTAGTGGACAGTGAGAACTACTGTGGTGTGTGCACTCTTCTCCTTGTCCTTAGTTACACCTCTCTGCTTTTCTAAGCACTGTTAAAAGAGTGCTCTGAATTCCTGCAAGAAGAAGGGCAGTCTGATCCGGTAGAGAGGCATAGAAGAAAAGTGCACGAGCCAGCCGTGTTTTTGAGCAAATAAAACCTAGCAGCAGAGTGTTTGGTGTGAGGAGAGGGTGACAATCATCTCATTAAGAGAGAAATCCCTGCAGGATACATACCGCGAACTAAGAACCGCAGTGCACCAGAGTGCTCTGTGCAAGTGCTCTGCTGAGCATAATAGTTGTCAGTGATCAGTGCTAAAAAAGCAGGATCAACGATGCCAGCTTTCTTACTGAATACTTATTCGCCCAGCTGCTTCAGTAGAAAGTCTTGGAGAGGCAGGGATCTCAAATCTGTGTTTAGTGGACAGTGAGAACTACTGTGGTCTGTGCACTCTTCCTCCTTGCACTCAGTTACACCTCTCTGCTTTTGGCTCTGCACTGTTAAAAGAGTGCTTGAAACTCTTACAAGAAGCAGGGCAGTCTACTACGGTAGAGAGGGTTTAGAAGAAACGTTCACGTGCCAGCCGTGTTTTTTGAGCAAATACACCTAGCTGCAGAGTGTTCTGTGTGAGGACTAGTGACAATTCATCTCTGTTAGAGGGAAATCGCTGCAAGATACAAACCGCGAACAAGGAAACAGCGCACCAGAGTGCCCTGCGCAGCGTATCTGTTGCCAGTGATTAGGGCTAGGAAGCAGGATCAACGTATGCAAGGTTTCTTACTTAATACATATTTGCCTTGCTACGTTAAGTGGTAAATATTGGTGATGAAAGGATCTCATGTCTGTGTTTAGTGGACAGTGAGAACTACTGTGGTGTGTGCACTCTTTCTCCTTGTCCTTAGTTACACCTCTCTGCTTTTCGCTAAGCACTGTTAAAAGAGTGCTCTGAATTCCTGCAAGAAGAAGGGCAGTCTGATCCGGTAGAGAGGCATAGAAGAAAAGTGCACGAGCCAGCCGTGTTTTTTGAGCAAATAAACCTAGCAGCAGAGTGTTTGGTGTGAGGAGAGGGTGACAATCATCTCATTAAGAGAGAAATCCCTGCAGGATACATACCGCGAACGAAGAACCGCAGTGAACCAGAGTGCTCTGTGCAGCGTATCTGTTGTCAGTGACTAGTGCGAAGAAGCAGGATCGGAACCAGCTAGCTTTGCTGCTACATACCTAATCGCCATGCACCCTTCTGTGGTAAACATGACGCTTGCTGTTAGGCTCCGAGAGGCAGACAACACTTTGTTATGTGCAGAGGAAAGGAGAGCTACTGTGTGCTGTGCACGCTTTCTTCTTAGCTTCAGGTACACTTCTGTGCCTTTGGCTATGCAGACTTAGAGTGCGTGTTATTGATACTAGAAGAGTGGCAGACTGATATTAAACAGAGAGTTTAGAAGAAAAGTGCACGTGCCAGGCGTGTTTTTTGAGCAAATAAACCTAGCAGCAGAGTGTTTTGTGTGAGGAGAGGGTGAAAATCTCCTCATTTAGAGGGAAATCGCTGCAAGATACAAACCGCGAACAAGGAAACAGCGCACCAGAGTGCCCTGCGCTCCGTATCTGCTACAGTGATTAGGGCTAGGAAGTTATGATCAACGATGCAAGGTTTCTTACTTAATACATATTTGCCTTGCTACGTTAAGGTAAATACTGGTGATGAAAGGATCTCATGTCTGTGTTTAGTGGAGAGTGAGAACTACTGTGTGTGTGCACTCTTTCTCCTGTCCTTAGTTACACCTCTCTGCTTTTCGCTACACTGTTAAAAGAGTGCTCGAATTCCTGCAAGAAGAAGGGCAGTCTGATCCGTAGAAGGCATGAAGAAAAGTGCAGGCCAGCTGTTTTGAGCAAATAAACCTAGCAGCAGAGTGTTTGGTGTGAGAGAGGGTGACAATCATCTCATTAAGAGAAATCCTGCAGGATACATACCATGAACGAAGAACCGCAGTGCACCAGAGTGCTCTGTGCAGCGTATCAGTTGTCGTGACTAGTGCAAGAAGCAGGATCGAACCAGCTAGCTTTGCTTACTAATACCTAATCGCCATGCCCTTCTGTGGTAAATACGCTGCTGTAGGCGAGGGACAACATCTTGTATTGAGAGGAAAGGAGAACTACTGTGTGCTGTGCACCTTTCTCTTGCCTTCAGTTACACTTCTGCTTTCGCTATCAACTGTAAGTGCTATGTATCTTCAGAAGAGTGGCAGCTGATATTCAGAGAGTTTAGAAGAAAGTGCACGTGCCAGGCGTGTTTTTGAGCAATACACCTAGCTGCAGAGTGTTCTGGTGAGGACTAGGTGACAATTCATCTCTTAGAGGAAATCAGCTGCAAGATACAAACGCGAACAAGGAACTCAGTCACCAGAGTGCTCTGCAGCAGCATCAGTTGTCAGTGACTAGTGCTAAAAGCAGGATCAACGTGTGCTAGCTTCTTACTCAATACCTATTCGTCAGTGCTAGTAGAAATCTTGGAGGCAGGGATCTCAAATCTGTGTTTAGTGGACAGTGAGAACTACTGTGGTCTGTGCACTCTTCTCCTTGCACTCAGTTACACTCTCTGTTTTCGCTCTGCACTGTTAAAGAGTGCTTGAACTCTACAGAAGCAGGGCAGACTATCCGTAGAGAGGTTTAGAAGAAAGTGCACGTGCCAGCGTGTTTTTGAGCAAATAACCTAGCTGCAGAGTGTTTGTGTGAGGAAGGTGACAATCATCTCATTTAGAGAAATCGCTGCAAGATACAAACCGCGAACAAGAACAGCGCACCAGAGTGCCTGCAGCGTATCAGTTGCAGTGACTAGTGCTAAAGCAGGATCAACGTTGCTAGCTTTCTTACTAATACCTATTCGTCCAGCTGTGGTAAATTTGGAGAGCAGGATCTCAAATCTGTGTTTAGTGGACAGTGAGAACTACTGTGGTCTGTGCACTCTTCTCCTTGCACTCAGTTACACCTCTCTGCTTTTCGCTCTGCACTGTTAAAAGTGCTTGAAATCTACAAGAAGAGGCAGCTATCGTAGAGAGGTTTAGAAGAAGTTCACGTGCCAGCGTGTTTTTGAGCAAATAACTAGCTGCAGAGTGTTCTGTGTGAGGACTGGTGACAATTCATCTCTTTGAGAAATCGCTGCAAGATACAAACCCGAACAAGGAAACTCAGGCACCAGAGTGCCCTGCGCAGCGTATCAGTTGCCAGTGACTAGGGCTAGAAGCAGGATCAACTGTGCTAGCTTTCTTACAATACTATTGCCTTGCACGTTAAGTGGTAAATTTGGAGATGCAAGGATCTCATGTCTGTGTTTAGTGGACAGTGAGAACTACTGTGGTGTGTGCACTCTTTCTCCTTGCCTAGTTACACCTCTCTGCTTTTGCTAGCACTGTTAAAAGAGTGCTTGATTCCTGCAGAAGAGGGCAGTCTGATCTGAGGCATAGAAGAAAGTGCAGGCCAGCCGTGTTTTGAGCAAATAAACCTAGCGCAGAGTGTTTGTGTGAGGAGAGGTGACAATCATCTCATTAGAGAGAAATCCTGCAGGATACATACCGACAAGAACCAGTAACCAGAGTGCTCTGCAGCGTATCAGTTGTCAGTGACTAGTGCTAGGAAGCAGGATCAACGTATGCAAGGTTTCTTACTTAATACATATTTGCCTTGCTACGTTAAGTGGTAAATATTGGTGATGAAAGGATCTCATGTCTGTGTTTAGTGGACAGTGAGAACTACTGTGGTGTGTGCACTCTTTCTCCTTGTCCTTAGTTACACCTCTCTGCTTTTCGCTAGCACTGTTAAAGAGTGCTCTGAATTCCTGCAAGAAGAAGGGCAGTCTGATCCGTAGAGAGGCATGAAGAAAAGTGCACGAGCCAGCCGTGTTTTGAGCAAATAAACTAGCAGCAGAGTGTTTGGTGTGAGGAAGGTGACAATCATCTCATTGGAGAAATCCCTGCAGGATACATACCAGCGAACAAGAACCGCAGTGACCAGAGTGCTCTGTGCAGCTATTCAGTTGTCAGTGACTAGTGCTGAAAAGCAGGATCGAACCAGCTAGCTTTGCTGCTACATACCTATCGCTCCACTGCCTTCTGTGAAAAGAGCTTGCGAGGTCAGGGCGACAAACTTTGTTATAGTGGAGAGGAGAGCTACTGTGTGCTGTGCACGCTTTCTTCTTACTTCAGGTACACTTCTTGCTCTTCGCTATGCAGACTGCGAAGTGCGTGTATCTTACAGAAGAGTGGCAGACTGTATTAAACGAGAGGGTTTTGAAGAAAGTTCACGTGCCAGGCGTGTTTTTGAGCAAATAACCTAGCTGCAGAGTGTTCTGTGTGAGGATAGGTGACAATTCATCTCTTTAGAGAAATCGCTGCAAGATACAAACCGCGAACAAGGAAACAGCGCACCAGAGTGCCCTGCGCAGCTATCTGTTGCCAGTGACTAGGGCTAGGAAGCAGGATCAACGTATGCTAGCTTTCTTACTAATACTATTTGCCTTGCTACGTTAAGTGGTAAATATTGGAGATGCAAGGATCTCATGTCTGTGTTTAGTGGACAGTGAGAACTACTGTGGTGTGTGCACTCTTTCTCCTTGCCTAGTTACACTCTCTGCTTTTGCTAAGCACTGTTAAAAGTGCTCTGAATTCCTGCAAGAAGGGCAGTCTGATCGGTAGAGAGGCATAGAAGAAAGGTGCAGGCCAGCCGTGTTTTTGAGGAAATAAACCTAGCAGCAGAGTGTTTTGTGTGAGAGGTGACAATCCATCTCATTAGAGAAATCCTGCAGGATACATACAGACGAAGAACCAGTGACCAGAGTGCTCTGGCAGCGTATCGTTGTCAGTGACTAGTGAAGCAGATCGAACAGCTAGCTTTGCACATCTATCGATGCACCTTCGTAAAATCTTGGAGCTCAGAGCAGCACTTTGTTATTGCAGGGAAGACTACTGTGTGCTGTGCCTTTCTTCTTACTAGCCTTCTGCTTCGCTACAGACTGCGAGTGCTGTTTGAAGAAAGTGGCAGACTGATATTAAAAGGAGTTTGAAGAAAGTGCACGTGCAGTTTTTGAGCAAATAAACCTGAGCAGAGTGTTTGGTGTGAGGAAGGTGACAATCACTCATTAAAAGAGAAATCCTCAGGATCCAATGCAGCGAAGAACAGCAGTGACCGAGTGCTCATGGTCGAAGTCAGTTGCTCAGTGACTAGTGCTAAAAGCAGTGACAAGCTTTGATCACGCTTCTTATCATGACATGATCTGTGCTTGCATTTAGTCTGGAGGCAGGACACTCTTGTTTGTGCAATGAAAGAAGCTCTGTGTCTGTGCACCTTTCTCTGACTCAGTACACTTCTTAGCTAGTCTAGAAGCGTGTTTGAATACTAGCAGAGTGGACAGACTGTGAAAATGTTTAGAGAAAGTGCAGTCACCGTGTTTTGAGCAAGATACACTAGCTGCAGAGTGTTCTGTGTGAGGACTAGTGACAATTCATCGTTAAGGGAAATCGCTGCAAGATACAAACGCAACAAGAACTCAGCGACTGAGTGCCCGGACTATCGTTTGCAGTGACTAGTGCTAAGCAGGATCACGTGTTGCTCTTCTTACTCATACCTATTGTCCAGCTGCCTTCAGTAAAAATCTTGGAAGGCAGGATCTCAAACTTGTTTAGTGGACAGTGGAGCTAGGTTGAACTCTTCGCACTTTCAGTTCACTTCTCTGATTTTCGCTCTGCACTGTTAAAGAGTGCTTGAAACTCTTACAAAGCAGGGCAGACATCCTCTAGAGAGTTTAGAGAAAAGGACGTGCCAGAGTGTTTTGAGCAATAACTTGCACGAGTTTTGTGGAGAGAGGATGCAATTCAGCTTCTATTGAATAATCGCCAAAATACAACGTTGACAGAAAAGCGCAGAGTGCCTAGGATCTCATTCTGTGATTTAGGGCTAGGAGGATCACGTTGTGCCTTTCTACTATCATAGTTCCTTTCGTTAAGTAAGATGTTATGGGCTGAAGCTCAAGTAGGGCGTTAGTGGACAGTGAGAGACGTTGGGTAGTACTCTTCCCTGCATATTACACCTCTCTGTAGATGCTAGCACTGTAAAGAGCTCTCATTCTGAAGAAAGGGCAGATACAGTGAGCAAGAAGAAAGTGCCGAGTGCTGTTTTGGCATACTCACTAGGTGTTTGAGAGGAGAAGGTGACATCTCTATAAGAAATCCTCAGGATACATACTAGAAGAACTTGGACAAGTGCTCCAATCTGTGTATGCAGTGTCGTGGCTGTGCTCTGCGATCAACTGCTACTCTCTCTGCATACCTATCGCATGCTTGTAGTGAAATCTTGAGAGAGGATCTCAAACTGTGTTTAGAGGCAGTGAGACTCTTGTGTGCACCTTTCTTGCACTAGTTACTCTGATTGTACTGCCTATAAAGAGTGAACTACAGAAGCAGGGCAGACTGTCACGTAGAGGGTTTAGAAGAACGTTCACGTGCCAGCCGTGTTTTTGAGCAAATACACCTAGCTGAAGAGTGTTCTGTGTGAGGACTAGGAGACAATTCATCTCTGTTAGAGGAAATCGCTGCAAGATACAAACCGCGAACAAGGAAACTCAGCGCACCAGAGTGCCCTGCGCAGCGTATCAGTTGTCCAGTGACTAGTGCTAAGAGCAGGATCAACGTGTGTAGCTTTCTTACTCAATGCCTATTCTCAGCGCCTTCAGTGTAAATCTTGGGAGCAGGGATCTCAAATCTGTGTTTAGTGGACAGTGAGAACTACTGTGGTCTGTGCACTCTTCTCCTTGCACTCAGTTACACTCTCTGCTTTTGCTCTGCACTGTTAAAGAGTGCTTGAAATCTTACAAGAAGCAGGGCAGTCTATCGTAGAGAGGTTTAGAAGAAAGTGCACGTGCCAGCCGTGTTTTTGAGCAAATAAACCTAGCAGCAGAGTGTTTGTGTGAGGAAGGGTGACAATCATCTCATTAGAGGAAATCGCTGCAGGATACAACCGCGAACAGAAACAGGACCAGAGTGCCTGGCAGCGTATCTGTTGCCAGTGATAGTGCTGGAAGCAGGATCAACATGCTAGTTTCTTCTAATACTATTGCATGCCCTTAAGTGGTAAATAGTGTGATGAACAGGATCTCATTCTGTTTTAGTGGACAGTGAGACTACTGTGTGCTGTGCACCTTTCTCCTTGCTTAGTACACTCTCTGCTTTTGCTAGCACTGTTAAAGAGTGCTCTGATTCTCAGAAGAGGGCAGTCTGATCATACAGAGCATAGAAGAAAAGTGCACGGCCAGCCGTGTTTTTGAGCAAATAAACCTAGCAGCAGAGTGTTTGGTGTGAGGAGAGGTGACAATCTCTCATTAAGGAAATCCTGGGATACATGCAGACGAAACGCAGTGAACGAGTGCTCTGTGCAGTATCGTCAGTGACTATGCAAAGCAGGTCGACCAGAGCTGCCTCACTATCGCCATGCCTTCTGTGAAACATGGCTTGGTTAGGCCGAGGCAGACAAACTTGTTATGTAGAGGAGACTGTGTTGTGCTTTCTTCTCTAGTAACCTGTTGCATCACTCAGTCGTATTCGAGTGGCAGCTGATTTAACAGAGTTTGAAAGTCATGAGGCTTTTGAGCAAATAAACCTGGCAATTTTGTGAGAGGTGAATGCCTCATTTGAAATCGCTGAGATACAAACGAACAAAGCGCCAGTCTTATCTGTTAGTACTGGGCTGGATCAGATGTACTTTCTTACTGAATACATATTTGCCTTGCTCGTTAAGTGGTAAATATTGGAGATGCAAGGATCTCATGTCTGTGTTTAGTGGACAGTGAGAACTACTGTGGTGTGTGCACTCTTTCTCCTTGCACTCAGTTACACCTCTCTGCTTTTCGCTAAGCACTGTTAAAAGAGTGCTCTGAATTCCTGCAGAAGAAGGGCAGTCTGATCCGTGAGAAGGCATAGAAGAAAAGTGCACGAGCCAGCCGTGTTTTGAGCAAATAAACCTAGCAGCAGAGTGTTTGGTGTGAGGAGAGGTGACAATCATCTCATTAAGAAATCCCTGCAGGATACATACATGAGCGAAGAACCGCAGTGCACAGAGTGCTCTGTGCAGCGTATCAGTTGTCAGTGACTGTGCTAAAAGCAGGATCAACGTGCTAGCTTTCTTACTCAATGCCTATTCATCCAGCTGCCTTCAGTAGAAAGTCTTGGAGGCAGGGATCTCAAATCTGTGTTTAGTGGACAGTGAGGAACTACTGTGTCTGTGCACTCTTCCTCCTTGCACTCAGTTACACCTCTCTGCTTTCGCTCTGCACTTGTTAAAGTGCTGAACTCTTACAAGAAGCAGGGCAGACTGATCAGTAGAAGGGTTTAGAAGAAACGTTCACGTGCCAGCCGTGTTTTTGAGCAAATAAACCTAGCTGCAGAGTGTTCTGTGTGAGGACTAGGTGACAATTCATCTCTTTAGAGGAAATGCTGCAAGATACAAACCGCGAACAAGGAAACTCAGTGCCAGAGTGCCCTGCGCAGCTATCTTGCCAGTGACTAGGCTGAAGCAGGATCAACGTATGCTAGCTTTCTTACTAATACTATTGCCTGCCTTAAGTGAAATTTGGAGATGCAAGGATCTCATCTGTGTTTAGTGGACAGTGAGAACTACTGTGTGTGTGCACTCTTTCTCCTTGCCTCAGTTACACCTCTCTGCTTTTCTAAGCACTGTTAAAGAGTGCTCTGAATTCCTCGAAGAAGGGCAGTCTGATCCGTAGAGGCATAGAAGAAAGTGCACGGCCAGCCGTGTTTTGAGCAAATAAACCTAGCAGCAGGTGTTTGGTGTGAGGAGGGTGACAATCATCTCATTAGAGAGAAATCCTGCAGGATACATACCGCGACGAAGAACCGGTGCACAGAGTGCTCTGTGCGCGTATCAGTTGTCAGTGACTAGTGCTAAGCAGGATCAACGTGTGCTAGCTTTCTTACTCAATACCTATTGTCAGCTGCTAGAGGTAAATCTTGGAGAGACAGGGATCTCAATCTGTGTTTAGTGGACAGTGAACTCACTGTGGTTGTGCACTCTTTCTCCTTGCACTAGTTACACTCTCTTTTTCGCTCTGCATGTTAAAGAGTGCTTGAAATCTTACAAGAAGCAGGGAGCGATCCCGTGAGAGGTTTAGAAGAACGTTCACGTGCCAGCGTTTTTGAGCAAATACCTAGCTGAAGGTGTTCTGTGTGAGGACTAGGAGACAATTCATCTCTGTTGAGGAAATGCTGCAAGTACAAACGCAAAACAGCGCAGGTGCCCTGCGGCGTTCTGTTGCCAGTGATAGGGCTGAAGCAGGATCACGATCTGCTTTCTTCTGATACATATTGCCTTGCTCGTTAAGTGGTAAATATTGGAGATGAAGGATCTCATGTCTGTGTTTAGTGGACAGTGAGAACTACTGTGGTTGTGCTCTTTCTCTTGTCTTAGTTACCCTCTGCTTTTGCTAAGCACTGTTAAAGAGTGCTCTGAATTCTGCAGAAGAAGGCAGTCTGATCCAGAGAGGCATAGAAGAAAGTGCAGGCCAGCCTGTTTTTGAGCAAATAAACCTAGCAGCAGAGTGTTTGTGTGAGAGAGGTGACAATCATCTCATTAAGAGAAATCCTGCAGGATACATACCAGACGAAGAACCGCAGTGACCAGAGTGCTCTGTGCAGCGTATCGTTGTCAGTGACTAGTGCAAAGCAGGATCAACATGCTAGCTTTCTCTCATACCTATTCGCCTTCTGTAGTAAAAGCTTGGAGGCAGGATCTCAAATTGTGTTTAGGGAAGAGAACTCTGTGTCTGTGCACTCTTTCTCTTGCTCAGTTACCTCTCTGCTTTGCTAGCACTGTTAAGAGTGCTTGATATACTCAGAAGAGGGCAGTTATACGAGAGGTTTAGAAGAAAGTCACGTGCCAGCGTGTTTTTGAGCAAATAAACCTAGCGCAGAGTGTTTGTGTGAGGGAGGTGACAATCCTCTTTAGAGGGAAAACGCTGCAAGATACAAACCGAACAAGGAACCGCACCAGAGTGCCCTGCGAGCTATCGTTGCAGTGACTAGGCTGAAGCAGGATCAACTTGCTAGCTTTCTTACTGAATACTATTTGCTGCCTTAGTGTAAATTTGGAGACAGGATCTCATCTGTGTTTAGTGGACAGTGAACTACTTGTGTGTGCACTCTTTCTCTTGCCTAGTTACACTCTCTGTTCTGCACTGTTAAGTGTTAATCTCAGAAGAGGCAGCTATCTAAAGGTAGAAAAGTGCAGTGAGCTGTTTTTGAGCAAATAAACCTAGGCAGAGTGTTTGTGTGAGAGGTGACAATCCTCATTGAAATCTCAGATACAACTGACAGAACGCAGGTCCTGGGCTATCAGTTGCAGTGACTAGGCTAAGCAGGATCAACAGCTAGCTTTCTTCTATACTATGCCTGCCTTGTGTAAAAGCGCTTCTGTTAGGCTGGAAGTGGCCGCAACACTTTGTTGCTGCAGAGAAGAGAGGACTCGTGTTGTGTGCCCGTGCACAGCTCTCTTCAGATTCAGGATCAACAGCATTTCTTACTATCATTCCTCGTAGTGTATTTGAGTGAAGACTTTTTAGTGGAAGGGAACTACTGTGTTGTCACTTTCTTTGCTAGTCACTCTTGCTTATAGCACTGAGGTGTATCTGAAGGCAATAGTGAGAATGAAGCTGTGGAATAACCTGCAGGTGTTGTGTGAGAGGTGACAATCCTCATTGAAACATACCTGACAGACATATGTCGTATCTGCAGTATAGGCAGCGACAGCTTTGCTACTTTCTTCTAAACATGCGCTTGCTGTTAGGTCAAGGCAGACATTGTTGTGAGGGAAGAGACTACTGTGTTGTGCACCTTTCTCTTACTCAGTTACACTCTCTGTTCCCTGCACTGAAGTGCAACTCTGCGAAGGCGTGATGGTTGAAACGTTACGAAAGTGCAGCTATCTGGTTGAGTTTACCAGAGGCGTTGGGTTGAGCAGAGTTTGAGCAAATGCTATACAATGTCTAGTAGGACTGAGACAATTCACTCTCATGATGCGCAGATCAATCGACAGACTGACAGATGAACTTTTTTTTTAAAAAAAAAACTTGATAACGTATGCTACTTTCTCTAGATACTATTGCCTTGCTCTTAGAAGTGTAATATGAGATGCAGGATTCAGTCTGTTTGTGACTCAGAGAACTCTGTGTGTTCACTTCCTTGGATAGTACACTGCAGCTGTTCAGATTAAAAGGTCAGTCTGGTGAAGGGGCAGATCGTAGAGAAGTCTGAGAAGAGTGCAACAGCGTGTTTTGAGCAAATAAGCTGCGAGAGTGTTTAGGAAGGAAAATCACTCATTAGATGCCTGCAGATACATACTTCAGACAAGGAACACAGTGCACAAGTGCCTGCGAGCTATATTGTCAGTGACTGTCTAAAACGGATCACGTGCTAGCTTCTCCACATCCTTGTCAGCTGACGTAACTGTGGTTGTGCACCTTAGCTCCATTTCATGAGTAACTCTTGATCTGCCTTCTCTGAATTCACCTGAAGGACTGTACGAGTGAACTTTAGAAGAAGTCACCATGGTTTGAGAAATCCTGCCAAGTGTTTTTGAGATAACCCATTTTAGAAGACAAATCCTGGGAAAGCGCGAAGTGCTGCAGGACTAGTGTAGGCTGCCAGCAGGATCAACTTGCAGTCTTCTACAATACGTTGTCACTCATTGTCACTGCTTGGATGAGGCAGGTCTCAAATCTGTGTTTAGTGGACAGTGAGAACTACTTGTTGTGCCTCTTTCTCTGCTCATTATACTTCTTGCTTTTGCTTGAAGTGAGAGGTTTAGAAAAGTTCACGTGCCAGCCTGTTTTGAGCAATACCTAGCTGAAGTGTTCTGTGTGAGGACTAGGTGACAATTCATCTCTTTAGAAATCTGCAAATAACGAACAAGACTAGCCAGTGCCTGCGTATGTTCAGTGAAGCTGCAGGATACGGCCTTTATCATACCTAGATGCCTTCAGTGAACTGGGATCTCAAATCTGTGTTTGTGGACAGTAGAACTTGTTGTGCTCTCTCTTCATTACCTCTGTTTTGTCTGCTTTAAAGTGTGAAACTCTTACAGAAGCAGGGCAGACTGATCCGTAGAGGGTTTAGAAGAAAGTCACGTGCCAGCGTGTTTTGAGCAAATAAACCTACAGCAGAGTGTTTTGTGTGAGGAGGTGACAATGTCATTTGAGAAATGCTGCAAGATACAAACCCGAACAAGAAACAGCGCACCAGAGTGCCCTGCGCAGCTATCTGTTGCCAGTGACTAGGGCTGGAAGCAGGATCAACTATGCTAGTTTCTTACTGAATACATTTGCCTTGCTCGTTAGTGGTAAATATTGGAGATGCAAGGATCTCATGTCTGTGTTTAGTGGACAGTGAGAACTACTGTGGTGTGTGCACTCTTTCTCCTTGTCCTTAGTTACACTCTCTGCTTTTAGCTAAGCACTGTTAAAGTGCTCTGAATTCCTGCAAGAAGAAGGCAGTCTGATCCGTAGAAGGCATAGAAGAAAAGTGCAGGCCAGCCGTGTTTTGAGCAAATAAACCTAGCAGCAGAGTGTTTGGTGTGAGAGAGGGTGACAATCATCTCATTGAGAAATCCTCAGGATACATGACGAAGAACGCAGTGCACCAGAGTGCTCTGTGCAGCGTATCAGTTGTCAGTGACTAGTGCTAAGAAGCAGGATCAACAGCTAGCTTTGCTGCTACATACCTATGTCATGCCCTTCGTGGTAAAGGTTTAGAAGAAAGTTCACGTGCCAGCCGTGTTTTTGAGCAAATACACCTAGCTGCAGAGTGTTCTGTGTGAGGACTAGGTGACAATTCATCTCTATTAAGGGGAAATCGCTGCAAGATACAAACCGCGAACAAAGGAAACTCAGCGCACCAGAGTGCCCTGCGCCGCGTATCAGTTGTCAGTGACTAGTGCTAAAAGCAGGATCAACGTGTGCTAGCTTTCTTACTCAATACCTATTCGTCCAGCTGCCTTCAGTAGAAAGTCTTGGAGAGACAGGGATCTCAAATCTGTGTTTAGTGGACAGTGAGAACTACTGTGGTCTGTGCACTCTTTCTCCTTGCACTCAGTTACACTTCTCTGCTTTTCGCTCTGCACTGTTAAAAGAGTGCTTGAAACTCTTATAAGAAGCAGGGCAGACTACTACGGTAGAGAGGGTTTAGAAGGAACATTAACGTGCCAGCCGTGTTTTTTGAGCAAATACACCTAGCTGCAGAGTGTTCTGTGTGAGGACTAGGTGACAATTCATCTCTGTTAGAGGAAATCGCTGCAAGACACAAACCTTGAACAAGGAAACTCAGCGACCAGAGTGCCCTGCGCAGCGTATCAGTTGTCAGTGACTAGTGCTAAAAGCAGGATCAACGTGTGCTAGCTTTCTTACTCAATACCTATTCGTCCAGCTGCCTTCAGTAGAAAATCTTGGAGAGGCAGGGATCTCAAATCTGTGTTTAGTGGACAGTGAGAACTACTGTGGTCTGTGCACTCTTTCTCCTTGCACTCAGTTACACTTCTCTGCTTTTCGCTAAGCACTGTTAAAAGAGTGCTCTGAATTCCTGCAAGAAGAAGGGCAGTCTGATCGGTGAGAGGAGTTTGAAGAAAAGTGCACGAGCCAGCCAGTTTTTGAGCAAATAAACCTAGCAGCAGAGTGTTTTTGTGTGAGGAGAGGGTGACAATCGCCTCATTTAGAGGGAAATCGCTGCAAGATACAAACCGCGAACAAGGAAACAGCGCACCAGAGTGCCCTGCGCAGCGTATCTGTTGCCAGTGACTAGGGCTAGGAAGCAGGATCAACGTATGCTAGCTTTCTTACTGAATACATATTTGCCTTGCTACGTTAAGTGGTAAATATTGGAGATGCAATGATCTCATGTCTGTGTTTAGTGGACAGTGAGAACTACTGTGGTGTGTGCACTCTTTCTCCTTGTCCTTAGTTACACCTCTCTGCTTTTCGCTAAGCACTGTTAAAAGAGTGCTCTGAATTCCTGCAAGAAGAAGGGCAGTCTGATCCGGTAGAGAGGCATAGAAGAAAAGTGCACGAGCCAGCCGTGTTTTTGAGCAAATAAACCTAGCAGCAGAGTGTTTGGTGTGAGGAGAGGGTGACAATCATCTCATTAAGAGAAATCCCTGCAGGATACATACATGACGAAGAACCGCAGTGCACCAGAGTGCTCTGTGCAGCGTATCAGTTGTCAGTGACTAGTGCGAAGAAGCAGGATCGGAACCAGCTAGCTTTGCTGCTACATACCCTAATCGCCATGCACCCTTCTGTGGTAAACATGACGCTTGCTGTTAGGCTCCGGGAGGCAGACAACACTTTGTTATGTGCAGAGGAAAGGAGAGTTACTGTGTGCTGTGCACGCTTTCTTCTTAGCTTCAGGTACACTTCTGTGCTCTTCGCTATGCAGACTCGAGAGTGCGTGTTATTGATACTAGAAGAGTGGCAGACTGATATTAAACAGAGAGTATAGAAGAAAAGTGCACGTGCCAGGCGTGTTTTTTGAGCAGATAAACCTAGCTGCAGAGTGTTCTGTGTGAGGACTAGGTGACAATTCATCTCTGCTAGAGAGAAAACGCTGCAAGATACAAACCGCGAACAAACGAACTCAGTACACCAGAGTGCTCTGCGCAGCATATCAGTTGTCAGTGACTAGTGCTAAAAGCAGGATCAACGTGTGCTAGCTTTCTTACTCAATACCTATTCGTCCAGCTGTCTTCAGTAGAAAGTCTTTTAGAGGCAGGGATCTCAAATCTGTGTTTAGTGGACAGTGAGAACTACTGTGGTCTGTGCACTCTTCCTCCTTGCACTCAGTTACACTTCTCTGCTTTTCGCTCTGCACTGTTAAAAGAGTGCTTGAAACTCTTACAAGAAGCAGGGCAGACTGATCCCGTAGAGAGGGTTTAGAAGAAAAGTGCACATGCCAGGCGCGTTTTTTGAGCAAATACACCTAGCTGCAGAGTGTTCTGTGTGAGGA
The DNA here is from genome assembly GCA_030060385.1 of Muscicapa striata striata. Taxonomy (NCBI): domain Eukaryota; kingdom Metazoa; phylum Chordata; class Aves; order Passeriformes; family Muscicapidae; genus Muscicapa; species Muscicapa striata. Next base: position 41,000 of record JAREIS010001321.1, read on the forward strand.
CTAGGTGACAATTCATCTCTATTAGAGGGAAATCTCTGCAAGATACAAACCGCGAACAGGGAAACTCAGCGCACCCGAGTGCCCTGCGCAGCGTATCAGTTGTCAGTGACTAGTGCTAAAAGCAGGATCAACGTGTGCTAGCTTTCTTACTCAATACCTATTCGTCCAGCTGCCTTCAGTAGAAAGTCTTGGAGAGGCAAGGATCTCAAATCTGTGTTTAGTGGACAGTGAGAACTACTGTGGTCTGTGCACTCTTCCTCCTTGCACTCAGTTACACCTCTCTGCTTTTCGCTCTGCACTGTTAAAAGAGTGCTTGAAACTCTTACAAGAAGCAGGGCAGACTACTACGGTAGAGAGGGTTTAGAAGAAACATTCACGTGCCAGGCGTGTTTTTTGAGCAAATACACCTAGCTGCTGAGTGTTCTGTGTGAGGACTAGGTGACAATTCATCTCTGTTAGAGGGAAATCGCTGCAAGACACAAACCGCGAACAAGGAAACTCAGCGCACCAGAGTGCCCTGCGCAGCGTATCAGTCGTCAGTGACTAGTGCTAAAAGCAGGATCAACGTGTGCTAGCTTTCTTACTCAATACCTATTCGTCCAGCTGCCTTCAGTAGAAAATCTTGGAGAGGCAGGGATCTCAAATCTGTGTTTAGTGGACAGTGAGAACTACTGTGGTCTGTGCACTCTTTCTCCTTGCACTCAGTTACACTTCTCTGCTTTTCGCTCTGCACTGTTAAAAGAGTGCTTGAAACTCTTACAAGAAGCAGGGCAGACTGATCCCGTAGAGAGGGTTTAGAAGAAAAGTGCACGTGCCAGGCGTGTTTTTGAGCAAATAAACCTAGCAGCAGAGTGTTTTGTGTGAGGAGAGGTGACAATCGCCTCATTTAGAGGGAAATCGCTGCAAGATACAAACCGCGAACAAGGAAACAGCGCACCAGAGTGCCCTGCGCAGCGTATCTGTTGCCAGTGACTAGGGCTAGGAAGCAGGATCAACGTATGCTAGCTTTCTTACTGAATACATATTTGCCTTGCTACGTTAAGTGGTAAATATTGGAGATGCAAGGATCTCATGTCTGTGTTTAGTGGACAGTGAGAACTACTGTGGTGTGTGCACTCTTTCTCCTTGTCCTTAGTTACACCTCTCTGCTTTTCGCTAAGCACTGTTAAAGAGTGCTCTGAATTCCTGCAAGAAGAAGGGCAGTCTGATCGGTAGAGAGGCATAGAAGAAAAGTGCACGAGCCAGCCGTGTTTTTGAGCAAATAAACCTAGCAGCAGAGTGTTTGGTGTGAGGAGAGGGTGACAATCATCTCATTAAGAGAGAAATCCCTGCAGGATACATACCGCGAACGAAGAACCGCAGTGCACCAGAGTGCTCTGTGCAGCGTATCAGTTGTCAGTGACTAGTGCGAAGAAGCAGGATCGGAACCAGCTAGCTTTGCTGCTACATACCTAATCGCCATGCACCCTTCTGTGGTAAACATGACGCTTGCTGTTAGGCTCCGAGAGGCAGACAACACTTTGTTATGTGCAGAGGAAAGGAGAGCTACTGTGTGCTGTGCACGCTTTCTTCTTAGCTTCAGGTACACTTCTGTGCTCTTCGCTATGCAGACTCGAGTGCGTGTTATTGATACTAGAAGAGTGGCAGACTGATATTAAACAGAGAGTTTAGAAGAAAGTGCACGTGCCAGGCGTGTTTTTGAGCAGATAAACTTAGCTGCAGAGTGTTCTGTGTGAGGACTAGGTGACAATTCATCTCTATTAGAGGAAATCGCTGCAAGATACAAACCGCGAACAAAGGAACTCAGTACACCAGAGTGCTCTGCGCAGCATATCAGTTGTCAGTGACTAGTGCTAAAAGCAGGATCAACGTGTGCTAGCTTTCTTACTCAATACCTATTCGTCCAGCTGCCTTCAGTAGAAAGTCTTGGAGAGGCAGGGATCTCAAATCTGTGTTTAGTGGACAGTGAGAACTACTGTGGTCTGTGCACTCTTTCTCCTTGCACTCAGTTACACTTCTCTGATTTTCGCTCTGCACTGTTAAAAGAGTGCTTGAAACTCTTACAAGAAGCAGGGCAGACTGATCCCGTAGAGAGGGTTTAGAAGAAAAGTGCACGTGCCAGGCGTGTTTTTGAGCAAATAAACCTAGCAGCAGAGTGTTTTGTGTGAGGAGAGGTGACAATCGCCTCATTTAGAGGGAAATCGCTGCAAGATACAAACCGCGAACAAGGAAACAGCGCACCAGAGTGCCCTGCGCAGCGTATCTGTTGCCAGTGACTAGGGCTAGGAAGCAGGATCAACGTATGCTAGCTTTCTTACTGAATACATATTTGCCTTGCTACGTTAAGTGGTAAATATTGGAGATGCAAGGATCTCATGTCTGTGTTTAGTGGACAGTGAGAACTACTGTGGTGTGTGCACTCTTTCTCCTTGTCCTTAGTTACACCTCTCTGCTTTTCGCTAAGCACTGTTAAAAGAGTGCTCTGAATTCCTGCAAGAAGAAGGGCAGTCTGATCCGGTGAGAGGCATAGAAGAAAAGTGCACGAGCCAGCCGTGTTTTTGAGCAAATAAACCTAGCAGCAGAGTGTTTGGTGTGAGGAGAGGGTGACAATCATCTCATTAAGAGAAATCCCTGCAGGATACATACCGCGAACGAAGAACCGCAGTGCACCAGAGTGCTCTGTGCAGCGTATCAGTTGTCAGTGACTAGTGCGAAGAAGCAGGATCGGAACCAGCTAGCTTTGCTGCTACATACCCTAATCGCCATGCACCCTTCTGTGGTAAACATGACGCTTGCTGTTAGGCTCCGAGAGGCAGACAACACTTTGTTATGTGCAGAGGAAAGGAGAGCTACTGTGTGCTGTGCACGCTTTCTTCTTAGCTTCAGGTACGCTTCTGTGCTCTTCGCTATGCAGACTCGAGAGTGCGAAGCAGGATCAACGTGTGCTAGCTTTCTTACTCAATACCTATTCGTCCAGCTGCCTTCAGTAGAAAGTCTTGGAGAGGCAGGGATCTCAAATCTGTGTTTAGTGGACAGTGAGAACTACTGTGGTCTGTGCACTCTTCCTCCTTGCACTCAGTTACACCTCTCTGCTTTTCGCTCTGCACTGTTAAAAGAGTGCTTGAAACTCTTACAAGAAGCAGGGCAGACTACTACGGTAGAGAGGGTTTAGAAGAAAAGTGCACGTGCCAGGCGTGTTTTTTGAGCAAATAAACCTAGCTGCAGAGTGTTCTGTGTGAGGACTAGGTGACAATCGCCTCATCTCTTTAGAGGGAAATCGCTGCAAGATACAAACCGCGAACAAGAAACTCAGCGCACCAGAGTGCCCTGCGCAGCGTATCTGTTGCCAGTGACTAGGGCTAGGAAGCAGGATCAACGTATGCTAGCTTTCTTACTGAATACATATTTGCCTTGCTACGTTAAGTGGTAAATATTGGAGATGCAAGGATCTCATGTCTGTGTTTAGTGGACAGTGAGAACTACTGTGGTGTGTGCACTCTTTCTCCTTGTCCTTAGTTACACCTCTCTGCTTTTCGCTAAGCACTGTTAAAAGAGTGCTCTGAATTCCTGCAAGAAGAAGGGCAGTCTGATCCGGTAGAGAGGCATAGAAGAAAAGTGCACGAGCCAGCCGTGTTTTTTGAGCAAATAAACCTAGCAGCAGAGTGTTTGGTGTGAGGAGAGGGTGACAATCATCTCATTAAGAGAGAAATCCCTGCAGGATACATACCGCGAACGAAGAACCGCAGTGCACCAGAGTGCTCTGTGCAGCGTATCAGTTGTCAGTGACTAGTGCGAAGAAGCAGGATCGGAACCAGCTAGCTTTGCTGCTACATACCTAATCGCCATGCACCCTTCTGTGGTAAACATGACGCTTGCTGTTAGGCTCCGAGAGGCAGACAACACTTTGTTATGTGCAGAGGAAAGGAGAGCTACTGTGTGCTGTGCACGCTTTCTTCTTAGCTTCAGGTACGCTTCTGTGCTCTTCGCTATGCAGACTCGAGAGTGCGTGTTATTGATACTAGAAGAGTGGCAGACTGATATTAAACAGAGAGTTTAGAAGAAAAGTGCACGTGCCAGGCGTGTTTTTTGAGCAGATAAACTTAGCTGCAGAGTGTTCTGTGTGAGGACTAGGTGACAATTCATCTCTATTAGAGGGAAATCGCTGCAAGATACAAACCGCGAACAAAGGAACTCAGTACACCAGAGTGCTCTGCGCAGCATATCAGTTGTCAGTGACTAGTGCTAAAAGCAGGATCAACGTGTGCTAGCTTTCTTACTCAATACCTATTCGTCCAGCTGCCTTCAGTAGAAAGTCTTGGAGAGGCAGGGATCTCAAATCTGTGTTTAGTGGACAGTGAGAACTACTGTGGTCTGTGCACTCTTCCTCCTTGCACTCAGTTACACCTCTCTGCTTTTCGCTCTGCACTGTTAAAAGAGTGCTTGAAACTCTTAAGAAGCAGGGCAGACTACTACGGTAGAGAGGGTTTAGAAGAAACGTTCACGTGCCAGCCGTGTTTTTGAGCAAATACACCTAGCTGCAGAGTGTTCTGTGTGAGGACTAGGTGACAATTCATCTCTGTTAGAGGGAAATCGCTGCAAGATACAAACCGCGAACAAGGAAACTCAGCGCACCAGAGTGCCCTGCGCAGCGTATCAGTTGTCAGTGACTAGTGCTAAAAGCAGGATCAACGTGTGCTAGCTTTCTTACTCAATACCTATTCGTCCAGCTGCCTTCAGTAGAAAATCTTGGAGAGGCAGGGATCTCAAATCTGTGTTTAGTGGACAGTGAGAACTACTGTGGTCTGTGCACTCTTTCTCCTTGCACTCAGTTACACTTCTCTGATTTTCGCTCTGCACTGTTAAAAGAGTGCTTGAAACTCTTACAAGAAGCAGGGCAGACTGATCCCGTAGAGAGGGTTTAGAAGAAAAGTGCACGTGCCAGGCGTGTTTTTGAGCAAATAAACCTAGCAGCAGAGTGTTTTGTGTGAGGAGAGGGTGACAATCGCCTCATTTAGAGGGAAATCGCTGCAAGATACAAACCGCGAACAAGGAAACAGCGCACCAGAGTGCCCTGCGCAGCGTATCTGTTGCCAGTGACTAGGGCTAGGAAGCAGGATCAACGTATGCTAGCTTTCTTACTGAATACATATTTGCCTTGCTACGTTAAGTGGTAAATATTGGAGATGCAAGGATCTCATGTCTGTGTTTAGTGGACAGTGAGAACTACTGTGGTGTGTGCACTCTTTCTCCTTGTCCTTAGTTACACCTCTCTGCTTTTCGCTAAGCACTGTTAAAAGAGTGCTCTGAATTCCTGCAAGAAGAAGGGCAGTCTGATCCGGTAGAGAGGCATAGAAGAAAAGTGCACGAGCCAGCCGTGTTTTTGAGCAAATAAACCTAGCAGCAGAGTGTTTGGTGTGAGGAGAGGGTGACAATCATCTCATTAAGAGAGAAATCCCTGCAGGATACATACCGCGAACGAAGAACCGCAGTGCACCAGAGTGCTCTGTGCAGCGTATCAGTTGTCAGTGACTAGTGCGAAGAAGCAGGATCGGAACCAGCTAGCTTTGCTGCTACATACCTAATCGCCATGCACCCTTCTGTGGTAAACATGACGCTTGCTGTTAGGCTCCGAGAGGCAGACAACACTTTGTTATGTGCAGAGGAAAGGAGAGCTACTGTGTGCTGTGCACGCTTTCTTCTTAGCTTCAGGTACACTTCTGTGCTCTTCGCTATGCAGACTCGAGAGTGCGTGTTATTGATACTAGAAGAGTGGCAGACTGATATTAAACAGAGAGTTTAGAAGAAAAGTGCACGTGCCAGGCCAGGCGTGTTTTTGAGCAGATAAACTTAGCTGCAGAGTGTTCTGTGTGAGGACTAGGTGACAATTCATCTCTATTAGAGGGAAATCGCTGCAAGATACAAACCGCGAACAAAGGAACTCAGTACACCAGAGTGCTCTGCGCAGCATATCAGTTGTCAGTGACTAGTGCTAAAAGCAGGATCAACGTGTGCTAGCTTTCTTACTCAATACCTATTCGTCCAGCTGCCTTCAGTAGAAAATCTTGGAGAGGCAGGGATCTCAAATCTGTGTTTAGTGGACAGTGAGAACTACTGTGGTCTGTGCACTCTTTCTCCTTGCACTCAGTTACACTTCTCTGATTTTCGCTCTGCACTGTTAAAAGAGTGCTTGAAACTCTTACAAGAAGCAGGGCAGACTGATCGTAGAGAGGGTTTAGAAGAAAAGTGCACGTGCCAGGCGTGTTTTTGAGCAAATAAACCTAGCAGCAGAGTGTTTTGTGTGAGGAGAGGGTGACAATCGCCTCATTTAGAGGGAAATCGCTGCAAGATACAAACCGCGAACAAGGAAACAGCGCACCAGAGTGCCCTGCGCAGCGTATCTGTTGCCAGTGACTAGGGCTAGGAAGCAGGATCAACGTATGCTAGCTTTCTTACTGAATACATATTTGCCTTGCTACGTTAAGTGGTAAATATTGGAGATGCAAGGATCTCATGTCTGTGTTTAGTGGACAGTGAGAACTACTGTGGTGTGTGCACTCTTTCTCCTTGTCCTTAGTTACACCTCTCTGCTTTTCGCTAAGCACTGTTAAAAGAGTGCTCTGAATTCCTGCAAGAAGAAGGGCAGTCTGATCCGGTAGAGAGGCATAGAAGAAAAGTGCACGAGCCAGCCGTGTTTTTGAGCAAATAAACCTAGCAGCAGAGTGTTTGGTGTGAGGAGAGGGTGACAATCATCTCATTAAGAGAGAAATCCCTGCAGGATACATACCGCGAACGAAGAACCGCAGTGCACCAGAGTGCTCTGTGCAGCGTATCAGTTGTCAGTGACTAGTGCGAAGAAGCAGGATCGGAACCAGCTAGCTTTGCTGCTACATACCTAATCGCCATGCACCCTTCTGTGGTAAACATGACGCTTGCTGTTAGGCTCCGAGAGGCAGACAACACTTTGTTATGTGCAGAGGAAAGGAGAGCTACTGTGTGCTGTGCACGCTTTCTTCTTAGCTTCAGGTACACTTCTGTGCTCTTCGCTATGCAGACTCGAGAGTGCGTGTTATTGATACTAGAAGAGTGGCAGACTGATATTAAACAGAGAGTTTAGAAGAAAAGTGCACGTGCCAGGCGTGTTTTTGAGCAGATAAACTTAGCTGCAGAGTGTTCTGTGTGAGGACTAGGTGACAATTCATCTCTATTAGAGGGAAATCGCTGCAAGATACAAACCGCGAACAAAGGAACTCAGTACACCAGAGTGCTCTGCGCAGCATATCAGTTGTCAGTGACTAGTGCTAAAAGCAGGATCAACGTGTGCTAGCTTTCTTACTCAATACCTATTCGTCCAGCTGCCTTCAGTAGAAAGTCTTGGAGAGGCAGGGATCTCAAATCTGTGTTTAGTGGACAGTGAGAACTACTGTGGTCTGTGCACTCTTCCTCCTTGCACTCAGTTACACCTCTCTGCTTTTCGCTCTGCACTGTTAAAAGAGTGCTTGAAACTCTTACAAGAAGCAGGGCAGACTACTACGGTAGAGAGGGTTTAGAAGAAACGTTCACGTGCCAGCCGTGTTTTTGAGCAAATACACCTAGCTGCAGAGTGTTCTGTGTGAGGACTAGGTGACAATTCATCTCTGTTAGAGGGAAATCGCTGCAAGATACAAACCGCGAACAAGGAAACTCAGCGCACCAGAGTGCCCTGCGCAGCGTATCAGTTGTCAGTGACTAGTGCTAAAAGCAGGATCAACGTGTGCTAGCTTTCTTACTCAATACCTATTCGTCCAGCTGCCTTCAGTAGAAAATCTTGGAGAGGCAGGGATCTCAAATCTGTGTTTAGTGGACAGTGAGAACTTCTCTGGTGTGTGCAGTCCTCTCCTTGCACTCAGTTACACTTCTCTGATTTTCGCTCTGCACTGTTAAAAGAGTGCTTGAAACTCTTACAAGAAGCAGGGCAGACTGATCCCGGTAGAGAGGGTTTAGAAGAAAAGTGCACGTGCCAGGCGTGTTTTTGAGCAAATAAACCTAGCAGCAGAGTGTTTTGTGTGAGGAGAGGGTGACAATCGCCTCATTTAGAGGGAAATCGCTGCAAGATACAAACCGCGAACAAGGAAACAGCGCACCAGAGTGCCCTGCGCAGCGTATCTGTTGCCAGTGACTAGGGCTAGGAAGCAGGATCAACGTATGCTAGCTTTCTTACTGAATACATATTTGCCTTGCTACGTTAAGTGGTAAATATTGGAGATGCAAGGATCTCATGTCTGTGTTTAGTGGACAGTGAGAACTACTGTGGTGTGTGCACTCTTTCTCCTTGTCCTTAGTTACACCTCTCTGCTTTTCGCTAAGCACTGTTAAAAGAGTGCTCTGAATTCCTGCAAGAAGAAGGGCAGTCTGATCCGGTAGAGAGGCATAGAAGAAAAGTGCACGAGCCAGCCGTGTTTTTGAGCAAATAAACCTAGCAGCAGAGTGTTTGGTGTGAGGAGAGGGTGACAATCATCTCATTAAGAGAAATCCCTGCAGGATACATACCGCGACGAAGAACCGCAGTGCACCAGAGTGCTCTGTGCAGCGTATCAGTTGTCAGTGACTAGTGCGAAGAAGCAGGATCGGAACCAGCTAGCTTTGCTGCTACATACCTAATCGCCATGCACCCTTCTGTGGTAAACATGACGCTTGCTGTTAGGCTCCGAGAGGCAGACAACACTTTGTTATGTGCAGAGGAAAGGAGAGCTACTGTGTGCTGTGCACGCTTTCTTCTTAGCTTCAGGTACACTTCTGTGCTCTTCGCTATGCAGACTCGAGAGTGCGTGTTATTGATACTAGAAGAGTGGCAGACTGATATTAAACAGAGAGTTTAGAAGAAAAGTGCACGTGCCAGGCGTGTTTTTGAGCAGATAAACTTAGCTGCAGAGTGTTCTGTGTGAGGACTAGGTGACAATTCATCTCTATTAGAGGGAAATCGCTGCAAGATACAAACCGCGAACAAAGGAACTCAGTACACCAGAGTGCTCTGCGCAGCATATCAGTTGTCAGTGACTAGTGCTAAAAGCAGGATCAACGTGTGCTAGCTTTCTTACTCAATACCTATTCGTCCAGCTGCCTTCAGTAGAAAGTCTTGGAGAGGCAGGGATCTCAAATCTGTGTTTAGTGGACAGTGAGAACTACTGTGGTCTGTGCACTCTTCCTCCTTGCACTCAGTTACACCTCTCTGCTTTTCGCTCTGCACTGTTAAAAGAGTGCTTGAAACTCTTACAAGAAGCAGGGCAGACTACTACGGTAGAGAGGGTTTAGAAGAAACGTTCACGTGCCAGCCGTGTTTTTGAGCAAATACACCTAGCTGCAGAGTGTTCTGTGTGAGGACTAGGTGACAATTCATCTCTGTTAGAGGGAAATCGCTGCAAGATACAAACCGCGAACAAGGAAACTCAGCGCACCAGAGTGCCCTGCGCAGCGTATCAGTTGTCAGTGACTAGCGCTAAAAGCAGGATCAACGTGTGCTAGCTTTCTTACTCAATACCTATTCGTCCAGCTGCCTTCAGTAGAAAATCTTGGAGAGGCAGGGATCTCAAATCTGTGTTTAGTGGACAGTGAGAACTACTGTGGTCTGTGCACTCTTTCTCCTTGCACTCAGTTACACTTCTCTGATTTTCGCTCTGCACTGTTAAAAGAGTGCTTGAAACTCTTACAAGAAGCAGGGCAGACTGATCCCGTAGAGAGGGTTTAGAAGAAAAGTGCACGTGCCAGGTGTGTTTTTTGAGCAAATAAACCTAGCAGCAGAGTGTTTTGTGTGAGGAGAGGGTGACAATCGCCTCATTTAGAGGGAAATCGCTGCAAGATACAAACCGCGAACAAGGAAACAGCGCACCAGAGTGCCCTGCGCAGCGTATCTGTTGCCAGTGACTAGGGCTAGGAAGCAGGATCAACGTATGCTAGCTTTCTTACTGAATACATATTTGCCTTGCTACGTTAAGTGGTAAATATTGGAGATGCAAGGATCTCATGTCTGTGTTTAGTGGACAGTGAGAACTACTGTGGTGTGTGCACTCTTTCTCCTTGTCCTTAGTTACACCTCTCTGCTTTTCGCTAAGCACTGTTAAAAGAGTGCTCTGAATTCCTGCAAGAAGAAGGGCAGTCTGATCCGGTAGAGAGGCATAGAAGAAAAGTGCACGAGCCAGCCGTGTTTTTTGAGCAAATAAACCTAGCAGCAGAGTGTTTGGTGTGAGGAGAGGGTGACAATCATCTCATTAAGAGAGAAATCCCTGCAGGATACATACGCGAACGAAGAACCGCAGTGCACCAGAGTGCTCTGTGCAGCGTATCAGTTGTCAGTGACTAGTGCGAAGAAGCAGGATCGGAACCAGCTAGCTTTGCTGCTACATACCTAATCGCCATGCACCCTTCTGTGGTAAACATGACGCTTGCTGTTAGGCTCCGAGAGGCAGACAACACTTTGTTATGTGCAGAGGAAAGGAGAGCTACTGTGTGCTGTGCACACTTTCTTCTTAGCTTCAGGTACACTTCTGTGCTCTTCGCTATGCAGACTCGAGAGTGCGTGTTATTGATACTAGAAGAGTGGCAGACTGATATTAAACAGAGAGTTTAGAAGAAAAGTGCACGTGCCAGGCGTGTTTTTGAGCAGATAAACTTAGCTGCAGAGTGTTCTGTGTGAGGACTAGGTGACAATTCATCTCTATTAGAGGAAATCGCTGCAAGATACAAACCGCGAACAAAGGAACTCAGTACACCAGAGTGCTCTGCGCAGCATATCAGTTGTCAGTGACTAGTGCTAAAAGCAGGATCAACGTGTGCTAGCTTTCTTACTCAATACCTATTCGTCCAGCTGCCTTCAGTAGAAAGTCTTGGGAGGCAGGGATCTCAAATCTGTGTTTAGTGGACAGTGAGAACTACTGTGGTCTGTGCACTCTTCCTCCTTGCACTCAGTTACACCTCTCTGCTTTTCGCTCTGCACTGTTAAAAGAGTGCTTGAAACTCTTACAAGAAGCAGGGCAGACTACTACGGTAGAGAGGGTTTAGAAGAAACGTTCACGTGCCAGCCGTGTTTTTGAGCAAATACACCTAGCTGCAGAGTGTTCTGTGTGAGGACTAGGTGACAATTCATCTCTGTTAGAGGGAAATCGCTGCAAGATACAAACCGCGAACAAGGAAACTCAGCGCACCAGAGTGCCCTGCGCAGCGTATCAGTTGTCAGTGACTAGTGCTAAAAGCAGGATCAACGTGTGCTAGCTTTCTTACTCAATACCTATTCGTCCAGCTGCCTTCAGTAGAAAATCTTGGAGAGGCAGGGATCTCAAATCTGTGTTTAGTGGACAGTGAGAACTACTGTGGTCTGTGCACTCTTTCTCCTTGCACTCAGTTACACTTCTCTGATTTTCGCTCTGCACTGTTAAAAGAGTGCTTGAAACTCTTACAAGAAGCAGGGCAGACTGATCCCGTAGAGAGGGTTTAGAAGAAAAGTGCACGTGCCAGGCGTGTTTTTTGAGCAAATAAACCTAGCAGCAGAGTGTTTTGTGTGAGGAGAGGGTGACAATCGCCTCATTTAGAGGGAAATCGCTGCAAGATACAAACCGCGAACAAGGAAACAGCGCACCAGAGTGCCCTGCGCAGCGTATCTGTTGCCAGTGACTAGGGCTAGGAAGCAGGATCAACGTATGCTAGCTTTCTTACTGAATACATATTTGCCTTGCTACGTTAAGTGGTAAATATTGGAGATGCAAGGATCTCATGTCTGTGTTTAGTGGACAGTGAGAACTACTGTGGTGTGTGCACTCTTTCTCCTTGCACTCAGTTACACCTCTCTGCTTTTCGCTAAGCACTGTTAAAAGAGTGCTCTGAATTCCTGCAAGAAGAAGGGCAGTCTGATCCGGTAGAGAGGCATAGAAGAAAAGTGCACGAGCCAGCCGTGTTTTTTGAGCAAATAAACCTAGCAGCAGAGTGTTTGGTGTGAGGAGAGGGTGACAATCATCTCATTAAGAGAGAAATCCCTGCAGGATACATACCGCGAACGAAGAACCGCAGTGCACCAGAGTGCTCTGTGCAGCGTATCAGTTGTCAGTGACTAGTGCGAAGAAGCAGGATCGGAACCAGCTAGCTTTGCTGCTACATACCTAATCGCCATGCACCCTTCTGTGGTAAACATGACGCTTGCTGTTAGGCTCCGAGAGGCAGACAACACTTTGTTATGTGCAGAGGAAAGGAGAGCTACTGTGTGCTGTGCACGCTTTCTTCTTAGCTTCAGGTACACTTCTGTGCTCTTCGCTATGCAGACTCGAGAGCGCGTGTTATTGATACTAGAAGAGTGGCAGACTGATATTAAACAGAGAGTTTAGAAGAAAGTGCACGTGCCAGGCGTGTTTTTGAGCAGATAAACTTAGCTGCAGAGTGTTCTGTGTGAGGACTAGGTGACAATTCATCTCTATTAGAGGGAAATCGCTGCAAGATACAAACCGCGAACAAAGGAACTCAGTACACCAGAGTGCTCTGCGCAGCATATCAGTTGTCAGTGACTAGTGCTAAAAGCAGGATCAACGTGTGCTAGCTTTCTTACTCAATACCTATTCGTCCAGCTGCCTTCAGTAGAAAGTCTTGGAGAGGCAGGGATCTCAAATCTGTGTTTAGTGGACAGTGAGAACTACTGTGGTCTGTGCACTCTTTCTCCTTGCACTCAGTTACACTTCTCTGATTTTCGCTCTGCACTGTTAAAAGAGTGCTTGAAACTCTTACAAGAAGCAGGGCAGACTGATCCCGTAGAGAGGGTTTAGAAGAAAAGTGCACGTGCCAGCCGTGTTTTTTGAGCAAATAAACCTAGCAGCAGAGTGTTTTGTGTGAGGAGAGGGTGACAATCGCCTCATTTAGAGGGAAATCGCTGCAAGATACAAACCGCGAACAAGGAAACAGCGCACCAGAGTGCCCTGCGCAGCGTATCTGTTGCCAGTGACTAGGGCTAGGAAGCAGGATCAACGTATGCTAGCTTTCTTACTGAATACATATTTGCCTTGCTACGTTAAGTGGTAAATATTGGAGATGCAAGGATCTCATGTCTGTGTTTAGTGGACAGTGAGAACTACTGTGGTGTGTGCACTCTTTCTCCTTGTCCTTAGTTACACCTCTCTGCTTTTCACTCTGCACTGTTAAAAGAGTGCTCTGAATTCCTGCAAGAAGAAGGGCAGTCTGATCCGGTAGAGAGGCATAGAAGAAAAGTGCACGAGCCAGCCGTGTTTTTTGAGCAAATAAACCTAGCAGCAGAGTGTTTGGTGTGAGGAGAGGGTGACAATCATCTCATTAAGAGAGAAATCCCTGCAGGATACATACCGCGAACGAAGAACCGCAGTGCACCAGAGTGCTCTGTGCAGCGTATCAGTTGTCAGTGACTAGTGCGAAGAAGCAGGATAGGAACCAGCTAGCTTTGCTGCTACATACCTAATCGCCATGCACCCTTCTGTGGTAAACATGACGCTTGCTGTTAGGCTCCGAGAGGCAGACAACACTTTGTTATGTGCAGAGGAAAGGAGAGCTACTGTGTGCTGTGCACGCTTTCTTCTTAGCCTCAGGTACGCTTCTGTGCTCTTCGCTATGCAGACTCGAGAGTGCGTGTTATTGATACTACAAGAGTGGCAGACTGATATTAAACAGAGAGTTTAGAAGAAAAGTGCACGTGCCCGGCGTGTTTTTTGAGCAGATAAACTTAGCTGCAGAGTGTTCTGTGTGAGGACTAGGTGACAATTCATCTCTGTTAGAGGGAAATCGCTGCAAGATACAAACCGCGAACAAGGAAACTCAGCGCACCAGAGTGCTCTGCGCAGCATATCAATTGTCAGTGACTAGTGCTAAAAGCAGGATCAACGTGTGCTAGCTTTCTTACTCAATACCTATTCGTCCAGCTGCCTTCAGTAGAAAGTCTTGGAGAGGCAGGGATCTCAAATCTGTGTTTAGTGGACAGTGAGAACTACTGTGGTCTGTGCACTCTTCCTCCTTGCACTCAGTTACACCTCTCTGCTTTTCGCTCTGCACTGTTAAAAGAGTGCTTGAAACTCTTACAAGAACATGGGCAGACTACTACGGTAGAGAGGGTTTAGAAGAAACGTTCACGTGCCAGCCGTGTTTTTTGAGCAAATACACCTAGCTGCAGAGTGTTCTGTGTGAGGACTAGGTGACAATTCATCTCTGTTAGAGGGAAATCGCTGCAAGATACAAACCGCGAACAAGGAAACTCAGCGCACCAGAGTGCCCTGCGCAGC